>JAZGTI010000062.1:0-102848 GCA_036877585.1 Botia kubotai
AACAATTTGCCAAGTGCTGCACAAATTACTCTGCGCCATCCGGTCGAAACCGGTCTGTGTCGTAGGCCTTCGAGTCAATAAATTCCCTCTTTGCTTTCCAGTGTCTTCACGGGTTTGTGGGTAGTGCGGTTTGGTCCAATTTAGCTTCTTTTACAGCTCATAGTTAACAAAGTCTGTGAGACTTTGTAGAGTCATTACTGCAAGAATTTCTGATGCAAGGGACTTCAAAAAAATAGCTACACAAAACCATACATGTGTATTCCTCTCTCTCTCTGTCTTATTGCTCATGCGTAAATGATTACCCTTTGGCAAGTGCGCCTTTTAGTTGAGTCATACAGTCTATTACAGCCCATAGACGTCTCTTTATGAGCATCTATGTTATCTTCAAGTGTTTTCTTCCAAAGAAACTTTGAAGAAGTGTAGAGAAGGTAATAAGGAATATATACAGTGTCGCATTTAAGTCTTAGCAAAGAAAACAAATCGAGAGCTAGCATTGCACATAATGCGTTCATGTGTTAATGATACATAGAATGGACTTGGTGTAAACTGTTAACTAAGGTTGCTGATTTAATCAAACACCACTGGGTTAACCTGACGTTTTAAACCTGACATTAATTGATATTTATCTGCTATTGGTTATTTATATCTGCCGTAGGTAATTCTCAATATGAGCCTGATGGTGTTATCGTAAACCAAGCACCGTCTTCTTTCCCAACCAGTAAGATTATTGCTCAGTTTTTGTTGTGTAAATATAATAATGCTTTGAGGATTTGTAGTACAATGAAACTCTGAGTGCATAAATAGCCGTATACTGTATAGAGGCCCTAGTGCTATGCTAATGAAATGCAAGTATAAGTATGTAAGACACAAAAGAAACCCAAAAGATGCACCAAGCACCAAACTTTGCTAACATTTGTGTCCAGGGATCATGAGAACATACACGAGAAGTTCTCACCCATCTCCATGTACTCTGGGCTCAAGCCCTCGAAAGGCTCCAGGTCGTAATCCAGATCCCAGCGCTGGGGTTCTCGCTTTGAATCTTTGTCCTCCTCATCTGCTGATCCTTCTTTCTCCTCCTTATATATGCGATACATCTTCTTCAGCTTCCTGTGTCAGTGTAATAGGAATTCCATGTTAAAACCTCATGAAAACAGCATGGCTTCCATTTGTTCTCTGCTTAAGTAAAAGTGTTTCAAATTTAAATTCAATTTAAAAAGAGAATTAATGTGTGTGAGTGTGTGTGTGTGTGTGTGTGTGTGTGTGTGTGTGTGTGTGTGTGTGTGTGTGTACAACACTTACGGAATAGCAATTTCAAACACATTATTCTGTATGAGCTGCTTGCCCAGCATAATGATGCCCAGCTGAATACACACTTCAATAAGACAGCCACCTGGAGAACACTGTAACACATACACACGCGCACACATACAGGCAAACAAGTATTTAAGTCATGCTGACACACTAAAGCGAACTATATTATTGCTTTAATTACCTCCTCCATGCGAAAATCCTTAAAGACATAAACATAGTCACCTGGACGACCAGCAAACCTAAATTAGCAGACCAGAGTTATATATTTTTACAATATTGACAACACAACTATTCTGTAAGTTACACAACGCTATTCCAAACAATGTAGCATTTTGGCACGTCGCATTCTAGCACAGCATCACGTAACACTGTACAGTAAAGACACAATGCAACATTGCAAACAATGGATGACAATATGATGTACATTACAGTAACACAGTACAGAAGCACTACACTACATATAATGTATAGACACAGACGACAACATTTTGTGGTTTGGGATTTATAATTTGGAGCTGGAAATATAATTTTTAATAGACTTTATAGGTAAAAAAATTTATAATTTGCAAAATACAAATTGGTGACAAATAAAAGTGAATAAAGGAGAACTAAACAACACAAAAATGACAGACAAAAAAGATTGCATATTCACCAGAGAGAATACATAAAAATATTACCTTGCATACTGTAATTTTTTATTTTTGGCTTGGCTAAAAATAGTTTCTTCATATGTTGTAATGTATTTTATACTGTAAACTATCTGCTCATAAAAAACAAAAAGTGCTCTCTATAGGGGTGATACTGTATATACAGTATATACTGTATTATACACACTATATGTAACATAGCTACACAGTAGTATACAGGACCGACACACAACGCTACAATGTACAGGATAGACACAACACTATGACAGAGTATAAACAAATCACTACAGCGTAGACACACAACTGTACAAAAACAGATCCACAGTGCAGAATGTTTTGAAACGCTTGACATAAAAAAATGACTGAAAATACATTGTTAATCCAAGCCATGTGTCATTTTACCTGCCCTTAAAGAAAGCCACATAGAAGACAGGAGCAAAAGCGTTCATGCTCTTCAGTAAAAAGGCTTTTAAGATCACATGCTCCTCAAATGTTGATTCAGTCTTTGGAATCTCTGGAAGTATAACATGAACATCACATTCATCATCATCACATCTCTTTGACAGTGTACACACACACACACACACACGTTTACTTACCTTAATAAGGACATTCCATAGACTTCTATTGTTTTATACACAGCTAGTTAAAACACTATAACCTAGCCCTAACACACACTCTAACCCTAAAAGAAAACTTTTTGTATTTTTACAAGAAAAAACTTTATTTACTGTATTGTTACAGTGTTTTTACAAATGAGGAGATCCTCAAAAGAAGCTTGTGCTCAGATTTGTCAGCACAAGCCTTTTGTTGGTACAGACAAACAAAAACTTTTGGGTACAGATTTCTCTCCAAAAATATGGTTAAGTTAACCCACACACACACACACACCAAGCTCAGTAATCCAGGCTGCTATGGCTCCATAGATCTCGTCCAGCACCAAAACCACCAACAGGTTGATGATTACAGCCGTGGTCGTCACGGTTACGCGCACATTAGCCTTTGCCTCATGGTCTGGGTTCATTGACATGACAGCGAAAACGATGATTCTGTACAGAATCACTCCAGACACTGCAGAGAATGTGACTCCGACCTGACAGAACCACACACAGGAGTTGTAACACAACATAAAGCAACACAAACATTGTGATGAAGGGCCGCACAGAGCAAGATTCTCACCATTAGAAGGATGGAGGAAATGTTCATGCAGTATCCTGGCAGGCGGTCCGTCCACGACAGCGACTCTGAGGCAAACTACAATAACAGCATGATGTTACCTAATGTACCATACAGTAGCCATACAGTAACATACAGTACTATGGAAATTCTGGTTGATAATAATATCCAATGATTGTAACTGATAGGATGTAAATTTATAATATTGACAAACCAATATTATAAATTGACTGTTTTAATTTTTTTAGTATACCAGCAGTGGTACATGCATCAAATGATCAACCTTTAAAAAACGATGTATAGTTTGACCGATCTTTTTTAGCACTGTTCAGTAATTGTTCAGTTCTGAAATCTGCCACAGAAAATTTTAAGTATACTGTTTGATTAATGAAAAATCCATAATATTATAATAATTTGTATATTTTAATTTGTAGACATTCAAAGATTTTTTAAGAAATTGTTCACGCCAATATATAGCTATTGCTGATATAATGTCAGCATTTAATATATAAAATGATTGTTTAACAAATGGTCCATTTATACAGGCAGTCTTTGTATTTTGACCCACTTCTGTTCTTTGGCAAAGTAACGATTCTTATTAACCAAAGCTGATGCTAAGAAAAGCTTTCGAACAAAAGTGTCAATTGAAGTAAGTGAGAGTGATTTATTTATAGTGCAGGCTGAAGTTAATGAACAGCTCTGCTCCGACGCCCCCCCACATGAAATGTGAATTAAAACAAACATGCTCTCAGGTACACGCGCATACAGAGTGAACATGTGTCTTTGATTAGAGGAAGGACACCACTCTACCTTGCGTGTTTTAATCCCGCTCTGGCTCTAATCCTGCATAATCTAGTGTGGAATACCCAGAGAGGTAATCTGCTTTCAGTGGCGTGTGTAGCAAGCGTGTACGCGAGAGACTGTGTTTGAGCGCGTATGTGTGTTGCGCGCGCGCGCGCGCCGGAGGCCTGACACCGCGCGCAAGGGCATGATGACGGTAACGAAAATCCACAAAATCACATCAAGTGAAACTGCGACCAAACTGCTCATTCCAGACGGGGAAAAGGAAACAAAAGCACAGCGCATACCGTCGGTGTAATCTTTTATAGAATTAATTAAACCGCCCGAGCAAACAATAACAGAGCACTGATAGAGAAACACAGAGTGGGGGATGAGACGCATAGGCGGGGGCAGGCGGGGTCGGGCGGAGGTCCGTCCTGTGACTGACAGCAGAGAACTAACTGCATTATCCCCGAAGCCCCGCCTCTTTTAGATAAGTTGATTAGCTCTCTCGGCCACAGACAGACTCTCACATTATGCCCCTCCCTGCTCACCGGCGGCTGCCCTCCTTTAGCAGACAGGAGCTTCTCTCTTCCTCTGTCATCTGTTCCTGCGTCCGGCTAAAACACAGAGCAGAGATTAAAAGCACGACACACACACACTGCTTCTGTCATTTTCTCTCAGCTACCTGGAAACATTGTAGTGTAAGGACTGGAAGCTCTTCTCGGTATTCTAGCTCAGTGAGTTTTCAAGTAACACTTTTACAACGTCATGCAATGGATCAGGAGCCTGAATATCAGGAGCCAGGGCCCTGTCAAGGGTTGTGGGGTTTCCACTAAGGTCCTGTAAAGTGTATTCTTTAATTGGGCTTCCAATAATTTGTCTGGAGAGCCAGTGAAAATGAATGATGACTACAGTATGTGGTATATATATATATAGATATAGATATAGATGGACATATTTACATGTATGTATGTTTGTGTGTAATTTATTATACCTTATCCTTCTTCTTGTTCTTTTCTTGTTTCTTAAGAAGAAAGTCCTCGTAGGCCGGCCGCAGCTCATTCTGAGATACAGACATTTGTAACATCAGTTCAGCGTTCTGTCTTCACACATACACACGCATGAACATACACATCAAATGCTGTGATCAAGGACTACATTGATCTCAACAGCCACCGACAACAAGCTGAAGATGGCGCGCGCAAAACTGTCTCCATAGTAACTGGATTCACAAACACAGGCATAAATAGAAATAATGATGTTGCTTCTGCATAGAATCAAATCATTCATTTCTTGAGGCAGGGACACTCAAAAAAGGGGAAGATTATGCAGTTTGTGTCGATTAAAAATTGCACGTTTATTAAGAACCAGGAACGTTCTGGGTTCTTTGAAAACGATTTGAACACTTTTATAACCAACCAGGGTTTCTGGGCAGAATGCAAACACATTTACATATAATATAGCTTTATATAGCTTTCCTGTAGCTCAGTGGTTAGAGCATGGCGTTAACAACACCAAGGTTATGGGTTCGATCCCAGGGATTGCACATACTCAGACTCAATGTATAGTATTATGTAATGTAAGTCGTTTTTGATAATTTGGATAATTTGGGCGTCTGCCAAAAGCATAAACATATACACGCACTGATACTATTTATGAAACCAAATGTTTTTCGGGTAACAGGTAGAATTTTGGTTTTGATTATGTGGCCAGTACATTGTGGTCAGGATTATGGCTTCAGGGGTAATAGTTTACAATCACGATAAAGGACTCGCTGGCACACAGGTTACTACAGAGTTAATCCACTGTAAATCTCTCCTGCTAGGAATTCTGGACTGATTCTTTAAACACTGTCACCATGGATTCAGATGCAGTATTTACTATCCCACTGTGCAGAAAATCACAAGTGAGAGAAACAGAGAGACCACAGGGGAGAAGGGATAGCAAGAGACAAGAGAGAAATATGGTGCGAGTCTATCTGTGTCACAGAGCGAGAGAGAGAGAGAGAGAGAGTGTGTGGCCAGAGATAAAGAGGGAAAGAGAGGAAAGCCAGAGAGAGAGAGAGAGTGAGGCCAGAGAAAGAAAGGGGAAATTGGGGGGGTGAGAGGGTCAGAGGGGGGGGAGAAATACTGATCATGTACCTCAGCTCTGTCCTATTGGTCAGCATCAAAACAAAGCAAAACATAAGTGAGAGACGTACTCACTATATTACTAACTTCACTATATATTTTTCTCCCATCTAGATGTTCAAGCTAATGTGCCAACAGCTACAACAGCTTCAGGTTCATTAATATTAATAAAGTGACACAATTTAGTGACACAAACACAATTTACTTAAAATTGCACTGTTCACAGAAATCCTGTCAATACTGCAGGACTCTGTAAATGGCAGCCAATGAGGCGGGGCCTAACGAAGAGTGACTTGAGATTCATTTTGGTTCATATTAGCGTGACACTCATGATCTCCGTGGAGTCCAGTTGAGTGTTGAGTTCCTCATCCAATCAGCTCAATGCTTTAAGCAGAACACAATCTGATTACTCACACATGCCCATCACACAACACCCTCCACTTACAGAAAACACACACACTTACACTTCACACTAAATTAGCACTCTCAGATGAAGTTCAGCACCCTCAGGAACAATTCAATTGATTGATTCAATTGACGGATTTTGAACTAATTAAAGATCAATGAGTGTGAGGCTGCTTTAACTGTCTCGATGAGCTGAACTTAGAAGAATTGTTTTTAGCTCTAGATGTCTGTATTTAGCAATAATTACAGTGCGATCTTTGCTGCTACAGGAGTGATGCTCGTAGTCCGAATTCTGGAGTTTTTTGAAACAGTAGCTATTATTGTATAACTGTTATGCTATAGCTATTATGCAACAATATATTTCTGTCATTGATATACTGTTAAACCTGTACGACTTTGATTCACACGGAGGATGACCTTTGAGTTTTCAGTGTGTGTTTAATAACGCTCAAAACGATAACAAAGATCAAATAATCATCCATCCATTCAATTCTCTTAACCCGCTTGTCCGCTTCAGGGTCACAGGGGCTGGAGCCTATCCCTGCAACTCGGGCTGTAGGAAGGGGGCACCCTAAATAAATGGCCAATCTATCGCAGGGCTGATATGAATACTCGCACATTCACACTCGCGCTCACACAAATAACCGTGGTCAGGTAATTATGTACCACGGTATTGGCGACAGGCCTAATTAGAGGCGTCCCGAGGCTGCGTCTGATCATGTGTTCGGATTCTGTTTTGTTGTGTTCTTACCTTTTCGTCTTCCATGCCTGTCAGATCCCAGCTGTGCTGTAAACAACGCTGCTTCCTCTTCCAGTGTTCTAAAAACACAGCCGCTAAACACACACACACACACACAGAGTTATCCCGGGAATATCTAGCTGTGTGTACTATTCAACCCACCATATCAACACCGCTGCTTAATATATCATAAATCAAATGTCATTGATTATCAACAATGACACTCTTCGTATTGTTCCTACCCCAGAGGGACATGAAAATGGCGAAGGCGACGGTAGCGTGGTTATCAAACAGATAGCTGGCACGCGCCGTACTGCAGATGCTGCTGAGCTGCCAGTAGTCACACACGCGATCACACAGCGGACACATGGTGAAGTTAAGACGCTCGTCGCACATCTCTTGACTGATAAACAGAGAAACCATGAACAAACAACCGATTGTTTAGCGATCTTTCATCTAAAATGTTGCTGTAACGCAACTGGTAAAGCATCGCGTTAGCAACGCAAAGATAGAGGGTTCGATTCCCAGAGAACACACGTACTGATAGAATGTATACATTGAATTTAATACTGTAAGTCACTATGGATAAAAGCGTCTGTCAGATGCATGAATGTTATGTACATGTATTTTTGTTCTATGCAAAACCTGATGAAACATCCTTGTAAGGAAAAATAGTTCATAAAGAGGATCATTTGCTTATTAGTCTGTTAACTGTGGGCTGTCGATGTCCAGGTATTTTTGCATATACTGTATTTTTGCGTGCGTGTTTAAAGATCTGGCTAAACTGTACTTGTAAGTAGGGGTAAGATACAGTAAATATCAGTATAAATGATACTGTACAATCAGTATAAGTTAGTATAAAAAACCATTGTGGATCCTCAGTACTGAGGCTTCTGGTGTATGTATGTGTGTGTGTGTGTGTGTGTGTGTGTGTATATATATATATACATATGTATATATATGTGTGTGTTTACCTGGGCACATTGGTGTCTACAGTGAAGCAGCCATACAGAAATACAGCGACTCCTAAAGCCGAGGCAGGAATCAGCAGCTGTGTGTACACACCCAACCAGGCAAAATATAAGCCAATCTTCTCCCCAAAGTACTTCCTGTTGAACACAGGTCAATGGGTTACAAAGCAGTGGGTGTTTGCCAGTGGGTGATTGTAGTCGTGTTCAAAGTAGTGTTTTAAGCATTTTTCTATACAGCTGGCGGTGGGTACTGGACCGCTCCTTGTGTGTTTTGAAGAAAAACATTGTGTTCGCACAGAATCCTAGCTGTGTAAATGGCAGAAACAACTGGATCGGACTGATCACCAGAAAACCATAACACTCTTGTGGCCAATCAGCAATAGGGGGCGTGTCCACCTGCTGTTTATTTTGAGGGTGGAGCAATGAAGTGAGAGTTGTATTTGTTTGGGTGTTGATTTCAAATATCAACAGTATTTGTGAGAAATTGCTTGCTGCGCCTTTATTTGTAACTATGCCAAAAATACGTGTGCTTGTATCTGATACCTGATAAGGTCCATCGGTTGGTATTTGAAAAAAACTCCATAATTGGCCCATTCCTCATGCAACATCTGCAATATAAACGCACATATAACATTCTACTATTCAGTATTTTTTAAATACATTTTAAACATATTCTTTAATACCCCTCCCCCCACACAGATACATATATCTCTGATGAAGGTAAGCAGCTTATTGCTGTTTAATCAATCAAACGAAAGCTTATCCTCGATGTCACCATGTGACACGCTGCCATCCAATCAGAGATGACTACAGGACACACCTGTCTGTCGTTGCGATGCTCTTTATCCTGCGAGCTGTCAAAGTCTCCCTGCAGTCATGAGAGAACAGTGCTTTTCACAAACCACAAAACACACATACCCACAATTACCCTCAATTTTCTGTTTTCATTGAAGCTGGGCGATACTTACATCATGCAGAGGAAAGGCAGCATCATAGACCCCTTTAGCTAACAAAGAAGAAATACCTGAGACAGAAAGGAGTCAAATATCTGTACTCAAGAAATGCAAACATTTGGACATACCAGTCAGGTAAACAATCTAAAAATTTAAAAAAGATACAATTTAAAGGTAAGATAAGTGATTGCTTCCAGAAACATTTTTTGTAATACTGGCTGAAAGTCTCGTCGCAATCTGTTAGCAATCATATATATTTATATCTTCTGTGGAAGGCGCAATAACATAAAATGTTCATCCAATCATAGCATTCGGTCCTAATGCAATGATAGGATGTCCTACTTGCCTGGCAAACTATTTATTTGCTAGCCTCTAAAACTGCCTAGCCTGCCTTTAAAGTTTTTAGATTTCCAGAAACATACCCATAGTTTGACAGGACTGTGTGCATGCTGTGCGCCTCAGAATTTCATAGACCTGCAAAAGCGACAGATACAGCAACAGATTCATCTTGTTATGGCCAAATTCAAAGCAAAAGATATCCCAGAATGCACTACAACAAGCTCATTTAAAAAGAATCCTATCGATGGCGACAAGACGAAATAAACTATAAATGTATATCATTTAATACAGACTGATAAAGTATTACTTAAAAGTATTATAAGTATTATTAGTACAAATTCAATCTAATTGAAATGGACTATTTATCCTATTTATGATGTGTGTATTGCTGAAGTGTAAAAGCTTTGCTGCATTATTAGTAATACTCACAATTCGACCTCGTATCGCATTGCTGAACAGGCTGCTTTTGGACTTTATATCAAATCTGCAAAACAAAGAAACCCAGTTAGGCAAACAAGGGGGTTGATATTTGTCTTTTGACGAAAGTCTGGCTGTCTGTTAGTGTTGGCACTCACAGGTGTAGCTTGTCTCTGCTGAACGGCTGTGATAGCACTCGTATGCGTGGGTTTTGGGGCTCCGCTACACCCGGCTGGAAGGGCTGATTGATCTTCGCCCAAAACGAGCTTATTACACCCACGAGTCCCGTCTTTTCTTTCAGCTGATAGGTCTGGAAAAACAAGCGAAACAGAACTGAAATTAAACAGCCATTAATCCATGTATATCCACAGCTCTCGAGAGAGGAGACAGGATGAAGGTTCAAGCCAGGGTTGAATGAATGTCAAACGTCTAGTGCGGAGAGGAAATGTCATGTTTTAAGTACAAAAGAAAACACATGTATAATGCTGGTCTATACGTCTTGACTGTTAAACAAGCTAAAAACAGTTAAACTTCAAAGAACAAATCATTTAGGATGTTGCTCTAAATGTATATAAAAACGCTTTCTCATGCTAAATGTGTACTGTCTGACACTTTCAGAATGTTCAGAATTCAGAAACTATTTCCAGTAAACGTCTTGCTACATGGCAATCTGTTTTATCTGCAGTGTTGAGACTTTGAGAATTGACTTTTGGCCTTGCTACTGCTCATAAAAGCCATGCCAACTGGGAACGCTTACAAAGACCAGCATTGAGCCAAATCTCTTAACACTGAAAACATGGCACTAATGAGCTGGGCCGGTTGTTGGTTGGGGTGACTGGGGGTGTCTGCTAAAGCTATATTGATACACCCGTCAAATCTTAAAGTTGAAGTGTGTAATTTCTGTACCACTCTTGTTACTAATTACAAAAATAATGACAGCAAAAATAGATTGTTTTTAACTGTTCCCACGACTCCACCTATCTGCTACTAGTTGTACAAATAGTTTAAAGCTGCAATACGTAACTTGCCTCTCTACTGCCACCTCTGTTTGAATCATAAAATTCACACACTTATGTTTGTTGACATCAAATAAAGCCCAACTGGCATTTAAATGATAAATCATTATTATAAGCTTACCATTGAGAATCGGGGTAAGGGAAGGAAACCATTGTGAAGAATGGTCTGTTATATACTTGCTCAATAACTGATTTTTGTTTATTTTTAACCAAAATAAAGCTTCAACATTAAAAAATTATACACTTCTCCCATACTTCCTATTTGTCAGGGCCTATAGAAATATAGAAACATTTCGTCATCATTTACTATCATCATGTCATTCCAAACTTGTGACTTTTTCTTCATTTACGGTCATTTACGGTTGTGGGTTCAAATCACAGGGAACATATGTTGTAGTGGATAAAGGGGATTGTCAAATGTTTGACAAATGTTATCTTTATATTCTTTTCTCTGTGGGCCTGTAACAGAGGTGCAAAACAGAATTGTTACATGACGCAGGCTAGACTCAAACCTTGGATCCCTGTGAACTTTATAAATGCATGCACTACCCACTGCACCACAGCTCTGACATTTCTTTAAATGTAACTGTAAATTGGCAGTCTTTTATATGTCTCTCTGCACACACCAAGAGTTGAAACTTAAAACTCACCTTTTTAGTGGGGACTCTGATCTTCAGAAGTTCTGCTTCACGACTGAGAACAGACCAGGGAACATGCAGACGGGTAAATCTGACTGTCCTCATCTTGAGAATGGAGCGACAGATAGAAGGAAAGAAACAGAGAGGGAGAAGGGAGTGATTAAATTACAGTACTGTAATTTACAGTACAGTCAAATACTGTATTCTTTTAACATATGTCAAAGAAACCTTGGATAATACAATTTACAATTTGGTTTGTGGAGGATGCACCTGAACAATCTGTTTCGTTTGTTTTGAATAATATAAGCAGAAGTGCAAACACACACACACACACACACACAGAGAATATAAGAAGCAGCTGTTACAGTACTAAAGTGGTCTTATTCATCGTGGATGAGTGACACACAAATACAAATACAAACACCTCTAGCTATGAGGATCAACCTTAATCTTCCTTTCGCCTGGAGACAGCAGCACTCAAATTTAATCCATACCAACATAACAAACCTGATCTACTACCATCACACTACCAACAATCAAACATGCACACCCTACAGTTTACACACTTTACGGTTTACACACTTTACGGTTTACACACTTTACGGTTTACACACTTTACGGTTTAAACACACTACAGTTTACACACTTTACTGTTTACACACTTTACTGTTTACACACTTTACGGTTTACACACTTTACGGTTTACACACTTTACGGTTTACACACTTTACACTCAAGATCGCTCTCGTCAGTATCATCTTCATGACTAATTTAAAGACCTCTGAAATTCATTTACTAGTATATTGTAGCTACTGTAGCTAAGCAATAGCAGTAAAATGTTTTATTTTCACACAAACTATTTTATTACAAAACTGCTTTGGGAATGTACTATTCGAAATGCTAGTCTACACATGCTGAAAATCTGTCGTTTGAGCGAAAGGTCCATATCATATTTTCATATCACATTCAACAAACAAGGAAAACAAATTTTTTGAATTTTTCTAATCTAAATGTTTTGGCATTTTGACATTATTACACGACCATGAAGCACATTGTAAGTATACATGATGATAGTATCTGTGGTATTAAATTAAATTTATTCTCATTAAAAAAATACATCATTGGGTCCAGGCAAGATTCTCATTACTGTATTACAGTATGGTCCTGGTAAGAACGTCACAATGCAAACAATCTTAATTGTCCTACATGTAGGTGTCATTTTTGACAGGTGTCAAGATTTCCCTTTGATTTTGGTGTCGAATGTGAAATCTTTCTAAGATTTACCCACATACCAGCGTTCAGCATGAAAGAACTGAGAGTTGCATTTCGAGTTGTTTATAACTGCAGGAGAATGCAAATGCTATCTGGGTTTATGGGGGTTTCGCCTGAGTTTGAGATACAAGCCTTTTTTGTCGCAATACCGCATGACTCAACCAATCTATTCCTATTCAGAAATACTAAGCTCTCCTCGCTTCAACTTAGAAAAATCCACGGTGCAGGGAGAAGCAGTCATCTCTTTTGACAACCACAGTCCTGTCTGTCGCACAAATCTAGCCAGCGGCTACTGATGTGGATTCGCGGGGAAACAAATAAGAATGCTTTTGGAAGGTGTTAAGTCGCATTAGAATATACTGCATTTACTGAAGATGAAAACTAGCACCCCTCAAAACAGATGGACTTTTCTTGGTGTGGGAGGGCTTCTCCTAAACAGAGTCTCGGATTCTTGAAACTCAAGGTCACCTTGAGAGTCTCTTATTTTGCTGTATTGCACTGACAAATGAACTTGTCTGTGGGTATTCAAGACTCAACACATGAGAAAATGATATTGACATGTATTAGTTATGAAATTGATATATATAGATGCATGGGCGCACACTTATAGGTTAATAATCAGAATTGCATACTAGCATGCTACTCATACTATTTGTGGAGTATGTACTTTGTCCAGTAAATTCTCTGTACGCATGGAACCAACAACCTGTTTGCAAAGTGTGCAGTATAAAATGGCACACTGTATTGGATACTGTATCCCACAATGCAGTGTGCTCAACTATGATTTGCATATGATGAATAAAGTAATATCCACCCCCGTTTTTAACATTGATGCAAAGTTAGACGCTTTACAGTATGCAGTAAGCAAATAATTCATTCTGAACGACGTATCTGCAGACACACACCTCTTTGTCACGTTCGATCTCCAAGCCTTCCTCTTGAAGTCCTTTCTCAAATTCCTCCCTAATTTTATCTTTCAGCCCGTCGCCAGGTTCGGCCGCTAGCCCCGCCTCTAGCGCCGCCTCTGTTATATCGTCCTTCGTACTCCTGCGTGAAGGGGTGGGGCTTTGAGAGGGCACGTTACCATTAGAAACAACAGAAGGACGATGTTGTGACTGTCGTTTTTTGCAGTGATAAACAAGGACATAGTCCACTCTTCTCCGGCCGTCTGCAAAACACAGTCCTCCTCCTGGACCAGGGCCCGGCTCTTCCTAAAAAAACCCACACAAAAGCATTATTTGTCCCGATAACATCTAGATCAAGGATAAACATCTGGATAAAATTAGTTTAAATGTAAATGCGTTCCTGTAAGTTGCTTTAAATAAAAGCGTCTTCCAAATGCATAAACTTAAATGATAGCCTTTAATAATTATTAACTTTATTAACTTTAATAATAAGTAATATTAAAAATAATACAAGTTAAAAGGAACACATTTCCTGTTAGGTGTCAGTTAAGGGGACAAAAAGTGAGAAACACAGATCTAGACATCATGGCACCTCACATTACAAGATGGCTTCGTTTTGCAAAAAGCAGTAAATTGAATGTTTTACTGCTTTCACACTGCATGACTTATGGTGGGAAGTTTCAGTCAAACAGTGAGAGATCTGGGTCATGCACTTCAAAGAAACGGGCTGTTTTCTAAAGCCACATTCTTGATCTGTTGCAGTTGAGCATGGCCCTAAACTAAGGGCTGATGACTTTGGTTTTTATTATGTATTATCTCACATTCTAGGATTTGCTGACCTCACTTTTCTTGCCACTACAGTAAAAATGTCTTGGCGATGGTATTGTTGATGTAGGTTCTGGATTGCTGGTAATTAATAAACGTCTGCTTAATGAATAATTAATAATGTCAGAGAATATATATATAACATATACAGTAGAATTCTAGACATATAGAAGACTTCTATGAGATTTCTAACTATTTTGATGACGATGAATTAGTGATCTAATAAACATTATATAGCCATATTAGTTCATGTTGTAATGAAAGCTATAAACCATTAAATTCATGGGGTTTTTTTATATTGGGGGTCCCTGGGCTGACTGATAGCCCGGGTGTAAGGTCACTGGTTCGGTAAAGATTGAAAAACTGTGCTTAGGGTGTTTTTTGATAATTAGTATAACTTTCTCCATAGTAATTCATGCATTAGAGAATCGAATTTACCCACCGTATCCTCGGCAATGTCATTGGCGTCGTGCCCGCTGCTGGCAGTGCTCTGCTGGCCAAGTTCAGAGATATCACGGGCAAGACACCGGAGTTTCTCGCTTTGCATCGAGGAGGTCTCGCACCTCACGGCGGACACGCGCATGCGCTCTGGAGCCCCGTTCCAATTTTCTGTTAAAGAAAAGTGACAGCGTGTGTGTGTGAGAGAGAGAGGAGAGAATCCATCTGAAAATACAGGAAACCCCGTTCCGCTTCGTTCAGCACCGTGGACAGCAACATAATTGAAACCTGTGCGTGCATTCTTCAAAACCTGTCAAACTGTATGCACAGACATAGGCGCACGTACACCTCTATTTAAATATACCCACCTCTGACTAAAGCGTCACTTAAATGTGCCCCATGCCCCCAGGTAAACAAACACAGGGATTCATGACTCTTAGAGAGAGCTAAGCGCATTTACACCATCTGACCAAACCATGCATCACAGCCTGTTTGTGCATTTACTTACCAATGTTTTTCATTTGCATCACGTACAATAACTATTCTGTTACCAATGCAAAAAGTGAATCACAAATTAAGCGTATATGATATTTAAAAGCGATGTTAAACGCTCATCGTCAGACGGCGCTTAAAGAAGACGGCGCTCCAGCTTATTGCCCCAGCTAATTATAACAAAACCCTTTCACTAAATCTCGCGAAGCACATGCTGCTTTCTAAAAAAGTCCAATTCTAACACAATTACTTAAAAATAAACGAGTGTTAAAGTGCGACAGCTCGTCTGAGAGGACAAATAATGGCGCGCGCCTCCGTGATTTCATTGCAATTAACATGAAGAGCAGTTAACAGTCAAAACGCGCAGTTTTCATGAGCTCAGACAAACTGGTTCCATAAATACACGACTCAGTTAATGCATGCGTGATCAAGTTATGAACAGCTATGAATATAAAGCAATAATTCAACAAGCCAACTGAATGAAATAGCAGTTGAAAAGCACGCATGTTTTTACTTTCACAGATCCGAATGCATACACACAACACCAAGAGTACCACCAGTACTCACCCGTGGTAGAGGGCGACCTGTTCAGTGCCATGTTCATGTTCCCGGTGAGATGGTGGACAATCCGTTCGCGGCCCCGCGCAGCTTAATGCGCTCGTGCTGCTGCCGTTAATTCCGCGGAGCGCTCGAGACTCACAAACTTCCAGCGAGAGTCCGACACAGCGCGCGTGCACCCGAGAACGGTGACAGCCGACACTCCCCCAACACAGTGGGTATCTCACTCACCCACCCAATCACTCACTCACTCTCTCTCTCTCTCACTCACTCACCATCCAAAAGTCTTATTATTAAGTGTGCGATAGATTTATAAATGCACATGTAACAGTCCGAACTATATGATCGACTTTCATTGTCGTTATCAACATTCATATGTCTAATTAAAACATATTTTATTATGTTTTAATACAGAAAATAAAAATATAATAATTAAGTGCTTATGTCCCCCTGTGCCCTTCTCAGTTTCATGGGTCACATCTAAGAAACTAAAGCAGTTAATTTGTGTTAGTACTTCAGTGCCTTAACATGAAGTAACGACCCTACAGTATTCACCAATCACCAGAGTCTAGTGAATAACTGATGCAGGTCTTGTATATACAGCGAATGCTAGTTAACTGAGATAGTTGTATGTATATTATGGGTAAAGAATATCTTGCAGTGCCATAATTAATTAATGGCAAGATGCATCATAAAAGACTGTGCTTAACTAGTCATTGAGTTACTAGTTATGCACAGCCCCCAGAATCTTTCTGCCTTGATTTACAGACACCTTAACTATTTTTGGTAGCTGGAATTGAGTTTAGTCTCACGTGCGCATAACAAATTATGACTGTGTAATATCGTTGCAAATTCACTGGTAATACATACATTGGTAATAAAACAAATGCAGATACATGCAGCATACATGAAACGGTAATCGGTATACTGTACTGTAGTGCTCCTTTCAGTTACGTGTGCCGGCGGGCGATTGTGAATAACGAGTCTTTTAATAGCGCCCATTTTATTCAGACGTAAATAGTATCTTTCAACACCCTTCACGGTTGATTGATTGATTAATATTCTCCACACACACCAACACTCACACGAGTTCAAGAATCAGAGCACCACCAAGTGGTTCAAACCGAGTACTTGTTTCAGCTCTTTATTATCGTTTAGCGCAATAAACCCATAAACTACCACCACGCTTGTGTTGACCATGGTCAAGAATATAATGTCATTGAATGAACAAACAGTTCACACACAGAATGGCAATGCAGTAATCAGAAAAACATACGGAATAAGTGTATGCATGAAATATGTTCCTTAATGCTTTGTGTATAAACTGAATTGTCTGGTAAAGTGCTACGTTATCTGTGAAACACATTGAATTGGTGGTTACAATGGCAGTTACCAAACAACATACTTGCTGTAGATGCGTATATAAAATTGTGTTGTATCGATTTATCAGGTTATTTTTTAGCTGTGTGTGGGTGTGCGCGCTCAGTCGGTCGGACAGCTGTGTGACACACAGTCGCAGCCGGTGACGGCAAGGACCTGGTGGTGCGTCCGGGTGCCGTTAGCACAGCGCAGGGAAACGTTCACAGGCACAGTCCCTGTAGCCGAGCAACAAACGCACTGGCTTTCCACCTTGTGCTTGTCCAAAGAATACATAGACTTACTGCCACACTTCCCCTGCGTGCGTTTAAACAAGAAAAACAGACGTCAATTACATGTATACATCACAAGCCAACATGATTTTCCTTTAACCTTTGCGCAAAATAATGCGTCATCTGACCTCGCAGTAAGTGAGTTCTATCTTCTCCTCTGATTGGCAGTCATCTACTCTGATGTAGTCTAGCAGACCCACACTCCTCCTGCATTCTGGCTCCACACCTGCGCAAATTAACATACACGTACGCATGTCGTTTTCATTGACAAGGTCAAACTTTTTAATATGCGTAAACGGCACATTCGAGTGTGGTTCGCATGTTCTTACACATCTCACAGCACGTGTCCTTTATCTGACGTATCTGACCCTGAAAGAACACGGTAAGACACAACGTTTAGAATTCACGCTATAAAACAAACAGACCCTGATGCATTTGTAAAAATAAGTGAAAGTCCTGGATTCTGATTGGTCAATACCCCTCTCCGTCATCGCTGGTTTGTAAAATAATATCCATAAGCAATAGATAGTCTATAACACGGTATAGGTTGTATAGGTGTATAGGTTACAAGTATAAGTGTACAAATTGGTGTGTGTGTGTGTACCCCATCCTTAATACAGCTATTGCGGTCCACAGGAGGGCAGGCAGTGACGAGGGTCTCCAGCACAAGTTCTCCTTTCTTATTGACACGACATGTATATTTAGTGCAGCCGTCTGTAAGCGTTTCATTCGCCTGAACACACACATACATTTAAGCGTTTATGAGGATTATCTAGTTTATTTACATATTTTTATTGGCTGTGTTTATATGTGCTCATATATATATATATTACTTTCAGTGTTTTCATCTGACCGCCAGGATATCGAATGCTGCACGCAGTTGCTACACAG
Source organism: Botia kubotai (assembly GCA_036877585.1). Classification (NCBI taxonomy): domain Eukaryota; kingdom Metazoa; phylum Chordata; class Actinopteri; order Cypriniformes; family Botiidae; genus Botia; species Botia kubotai. The sequence continues at coordinate 18,555 of JAZGTI010000062.1, forward strand.
CGGCCGCAACAAGCATCAGGTATCGGCTGCAGCGTATAACCCTGAAACACACAATACACACAGACGTTCATGCGTGTGACTGTATTCATCCATACAAGGCTGACAGTTGTTCAAGGAACAGATCATAATTGTCCCACGATCACGTCATTATGATCTTTAATGGGACACAAAATTGGATGTTGATGATTCTCTTTTCCACACAACAAAAGCGTATTGCGACCAGGGGCTCTAACGCTCCAAAAGGAGAAAAGCACTATAAAAGCAAGCTCCAAAAAAGCACATAGGATATACAAGTCCTCTGAAGGCACTACAATAGCTTTGTGTGAAGTGTTTTCTTTAGTCAATACTCTCTAAAATCCTCCCACCACTGTAGCGTTTGCAGGCTCTGGTCATTGTATTCTGCCTAACACATTTGATGTTCCACGGAACAATGTAAGTTATACGGATTTGTGGGGACATGTGCACAAGGGTAATGATAACAGAATGTTTTTTTTTTGGGTGTACTGTCCCTTTAATAATGATGCGGGTGAGGGTTTTACCTCAGAGCAGGGGGAGCAGCTCATCTTCCTGCAAGAGAGGCGATAACTCCTCTTATCTCTCACACACTCGCAGTGTGTGCACACATCCACCATCACTCGCTCCCCAGCCTACACACACACACGCACACACACACACACACACGCACGCACAGTGAGACACCCTTAAGTCAATCTGTTATGCACCAAGACGTTCTCACACAGCGCATTAGTATTCTGAATGTTAACTCAACACCCATACCGCAATAAGAGTTTGGTTCATCACGCAGGCATCCATTTGAACTGCGGAGAGATAAAAAAGCATGCATATGTTTAAAGAAAAATCACTAAGAGAGCAATAAATTACGTGTGTGTGTGTGTGTGTACCGCATTGACAGCTCGGGCAACAAGCATCTACTGTGTTGCATTGGAGCTCTGTGCCCAGTGGACAGCTTGGCATGTCCATAGCTTTGCAAGAGACGTTTGTATGCTGGATAAAGACCTCCTCGTTCACCTGTACACACTCACTCCATACACAAGTGTCGTGTGTAGACGCCCACTGCTCTCCAATCTATACACACACATATAAAAAGAACAGTTATTTCTTATCTCAGGCTTTTGTTCTCACTGAACACAAATCCAGTTTGTATTTCAAATCCGATCTTTAGGAACGACTGTTCACACTGTTGCACATTCATGCAGAGGCTTTATCTGAAATACATAGTGAAGACAGAGGATGCATGCATACAGTAGTGAATGTACTAGCTGGGTATACAAGAAAAGAATGAGCAGAAATGAGTAGTATTTGTACGCAGCCCTAAACAAAATTCCATACTTTACATGATGTCCCGTGCACAAGAATTATGATCTAATGAATTTACTTGATAAAATTGTCATTGTCAAAATTACGGATAAAATTAACTGTTTAAATTGAAACACAGTTCAAAGGAATATGAACTTAAAAGCACATATGGATAAAGTTTGTCTCTATAATGGCTATAGAGTTATATGTAACCACATATTTAAGAACAAACACAAAAACACAATAAACAATAAAACACACTCGCCTGTCTCAGGCGTCCCCCTTCAATACAATTGGTTTGGCGGCAGTGACCACAGCACTCGCCTTCGGAATGAGAGTATGTGCTTCCCTGCAAACACAAATACAACGTTCTGTAAACAAATCACACAAAATCAAATTTCACCCACTTTGCTTTCTTAACAGACCTCATGATCTTATTGTGCAAGATTTATCCAGTCACATTACTGTGAAGAAGATCTTCATTTAATGAACTTACATTTCTGTCATGATCATGTAACCAAGGTCACGGGGTGGGGGAAATTAGCACGTTGCTATGGGGTGCTAGGATGCTTTGCGTGGTTGCTTACTGGCCCCAGTTAAAAGGGCTCACCCACAAAAATAATTTTGTCTAATTGCATAGAAAAGGTAAAAGCACACTTTAGCAAGCTTATGTGTTTAAAGTCTAATCTCTGGGGTTGGATTTGATAGTGATCAAAGAGAATATAAATTATAGACTTAATAGTGACGCCTATTGTAGTAAACCACTAATAATATCATGCTGAAAATGTTCACCCCCCACAATCTAATCAACATATTTATTTAGGGTTTATTGCCATATCAGCTTCAATGGCTATATCATAGCAAAAACAGATCAAATGTTTAAAATAGTTTATAATAACACATAATAAAACATAGATTAATAACAATAATAATATGTAAATAGAAGATACAAAATCTAAAAAGGGTTTTTAAAAATTTATTTTAGATTAAAACTCTGCCATTTTTAATGGATTCACATTTGAAAATAAGTCTTAAGTTCCTCCAGATAACAAGCGTTGTCTCATGACATTCAAAATAGGACATTCCAAAAGTATGTTTTACCACAATCTAATCAAAACCCTGATGTGTTTTTTTCCACATTAATTATTGCTTAACATTTTATTTCGCTTAGAAATGCAATGCATGAGAAAGGTTCAAAATGTTGCTAATTCTGTTTCGCATTGTGTTTAAATTAGTCAGTGGTCATTCAAATATATCTAATATTCTGATGAATATGAAGCATTCAAACATGTATCACTCCAGTATTTTATTTTTACCAAACCATAAAAACGAAATCAGCCATGTGTGCTTGACCTACTAGAGGACAAATCTGGTTGCAGACGGGGTCCACACACTGTGCAATGTGCAGGCCCGTCTGTCTGTCTGTCTGCTCTGTGCAGGAACACGTTCTACACCTCTCTTCCCACCTGCTGCCCACCTGATACACCACTGCGTCCACCACACACACCTACAAACAAACAAACACACACACAGTGTGAGTTATAAATATAAATAGCAGAACACATGCTGATTGTATGTACACTCATCGGTGCACAGAACTGTCAAGGTCAAGCGAATAACACACACACAGAGCACATACTGGTGCCGACCTTATCTGGCGTGCAGGTGACTTCTACGCAGTCACAATCATTGGCAGTCGTTTTCGTGATATAACCTGGAGGGCAGGTGCGAGTAACGTTCTGGCAGTCGCACACACATTCGTACGAATCGCAGCACTCTGTCGGTTTAATCGACAGCCTCTTGTACGCAGGGCAGGATGGTTTGGTCGTCGTGGGGCAAAGATCCTTTTTGCACACTGAGAGATAGACCGCATACGCGTTTAAAGGAACAGTTCACTCAAAAATGAAAATTACTCGCCCTTAAGGCGTACTAGGTATCTTTTCCTTTAGCCAAACAGAATTAGGGTTATATTAAATGATATCCTGGCTCTTCCTAGCATTATAATGGCAGTGAATAGTGCCCGAGATTTTGAAGCTCCGAAAAGGGCGTCCATTCATTGTTAAAGTAATCCATACGGCTAAGATGCCTTGAAGGCGAGTAATGTATTGCCTAATTTTCATTTCTGAGTGCACTGTTCCTTTAAAGCATGTGTATGATGAGAAATAAATGTATATGAAGATGAGTACTGGTGGACATGTGAGCACTCACCACACTGGTAAACTGGCAGACATTCTCCAGGGTTTGTGAGAGAGACACTGAGCCCATGTGCACAGTTTGGAGGATCCGGTAACTTACAGTTTGCTGTGTCACAGACTGTGCACACACACACGGTACAACACAACACTATATTATCAGGTGTTCATCATACATGTGCTGTGAAATACATACTGTTACGCAATAATGTCTATTCAATGTACAGTATATTGTATGTATATATTATATATTGCACAAACTATATCTAAAGCATACGGTATTATTTCTTTCTGCTATTATAATGTAACTGCATATGGGTTATATATTTTTCCAGCCAATACATTCCTGGAATCGAACCCATGACCTTGACCCTGCTAGAACAATGCCCGACCGATCGAGCTACAGGAAATTAATGTTATTGATTGTATAGTAATTGTATGTTCTGTCTACCATATAGTGCTGATTATGTATGGCAGCTAATGCAGGGTAATTACTCGCGAGCCATCTATCTATTGATCTGTCTATCCATCCATCCATTTATCTATCCGACACTTGCGGTGGCTTGGCTTTAGAAGAACAAGCACGGCATAAAAATGTATGTATACAATTTGTATATCGTGGGTATTTTCAAAAACACTTAATATACAGCGTGTATCACAGCATGATTGTACGTGCGTGTGTAAATGCTGAGTTGTTCTGAATGTCTATTGCATTTGGATACAGTGTGTTTAATGTGCTTCGGCTCACCACACTCATATTCAGGGCAACACTTGGATTCCATCTTCTCCCGGAGAACCTCACATTGTCCACAATCTGGGGCTGTAGCACAGCAACAGTTGCCATGACAACACACAATGAGAAGCCACTTCAGAAAAATGAGGCTGTTTATCGCGTAGTGCACGCAAGAAAAAGTGAGAGGGGGGAGAGAGAGAGAGAGAGAGAGAGAGAGAGAATGCATGTGTATTGTATCTTTACCTTTAGCATTGGTGCAGGGTAGAGCTGTGCAGTTAATATGCTGGTGATCCAGACACACACACAGTAGGCAAGGGTTGTCCTCAGGATTCCAGCTTTCCATTAACTTTCCATTAACACACACACACACACATTAAGGTTATAGGGCTGTTGCATGGAATGCCACGGAGCTGATATGTAGAATAGAGTCTTTATTTATAACCATGCTAACAAAAATTTTGCTTTAGTAACGTTAACATGATGACAATATGTTCACAATGTGGTCCTGGAACAAAAGAGGGTTAGGTGTCTTGTTGATTACAGTTCAGGGTTTGCCCCTTGTGGGATTCGAACCTGTGACCATCTGGTTACTAACCCTGAGCTTTGAAATAATTGAATCCAGCCAGGCACATGGGCTCTTGTTTCTTATTGCTTTTATTAAAAAATTTTATCATATTTATCACCATTTATATAAATATTCATTTATTTCTGCTAAGTAAAGCAGGTTAGTAGCCTATAGCTGTTTATGGTTGCAAAGCAACAGTTTTATTAGTATTCATTAACTGCTAATAATTCAATATTAGAACTGATGTACAGTCACAGGTGTGCGTATACAGGATATTTTACAACTGAACCATTTTAAAAGTGTGTGATTTTTATTTTTGTGTGTGGTACCTGCCGAGTTTTCCCGAGGTGGTCCACACACTGGCTGCAGGCCTCTTTGCTGACACATTTGTCTCCCATTAACACCAGACCCTCAGGGCAGAAACAGCCCTCAGTGGGTGTGGCCAAGCACTGGGATCCATTAGCCTTGATTATACCAACACCCATAGCAACCGTGTCTCCAGGGTAAAACTGGCCCTGTTCACACTGCTCCAAACATCCAGTTCGACAGGCAGCATATTCCAGAGATTCTGAGCATGGCATGGCTACACACACACACACACACACACACACAGAATCATTAGTGGTGTTTTTCAAGACAAGAAACTGAAAGTGTATTGAATACTATTGCATACATGGGGGCTTAATGATCAGAACAAAAAACTTCGTATATCAGTGTATAGCTGTCAGAAACAAAGTGTATATTGCATTTTATTTCCATATAATGAAAGTGAACAGTGACCGAGATTGAAAATCACATGGGTTTGGAAAAACAAGCGAGTAAATGATAGAACTAGGATGAACTTTCAACATTATGCAGAGAGTTAATAACTTCAATCTCTTTCTCAGGTGCGCTGTGTCATCACCTCACAGACCAGATGGTCGCTCATCTCAGACATGTGGGGTCCACACGCTGTTTAATGACTCAGTCTGAAAAAAACTTACGACAGAGGGTGGGTGTCCTCCAGTCCACACACCCCCCTAGTTGGCGGCACATGCTGCTGTACGCGGAGACAAGGTCACACACCGCGTTAGGTTGGCAGGCCACACTCCGACAGATCTGCACGTAGTCCTGCGGGGGCACCAGTGCATGACACCGGCCAAACACCTCAGAGCTTAACACGTCACAGCCCACAGCAACACCTGCAGCACACGACTCAACTTCCTGGCGAACGACACACTCACCCAGAGCCCAACCTTTTAGATACACCTCAGGGTCTGAGGCCAAACCGCCGTCAGACAGCAGCAGAGCCGGCTGATCATCAGAGCAGGAGCCTGAGAGAGACAGACGGTTATCCACACTGCACACACACACACGTATGCGTATGGCACAGGGTTAGCAAAATTTGGAATTTAAGAATCGACTTCCTTCAGTTCATGAAATGGAATTTGAATTGAATTATTTTATTTGAAATGTTAGAAAAAGGAACTTGGTAAATTTACTGAATATTTACTGAAATAACAACTGAGCTATAACCACAAAAGTACATTTACTTCATTTATAAATAGTACAGTATATCAGAAAACTTCATAGTACATCCATGATTTAATACATTGAAAGTTAAATTATTAAACAAAATGTAGAATTTCTATAGATGGCATTAGCCAAACCCTGTTAAAGGTAGACACACACCTAAACGAACACACTCAAAAGCACTCAAGCTCTACAAATGTTACAGTCAGAAGGTTGAAGAGACTGTATTTACCACACAAGCCAGTGGTGTTGGTTTCCATAGTGATGTCCATGTTGACCATGAACTCATTGCTGTGTGGAGTGAATGTGACAGTAAAGCCATGTTGCTCTGATCTCAACTGATGCAGAATCGCACCAATCTGTGTCACAGTCACTCCCCCTGTTCTGAGTGGAACTGCTGTATCCACACCATCCACTAACACCTGCCATACAGAGAATGTGTCTATAAATATCTATACACTGCACTCATGTCTACACATTTTCTTTAATGCCTTTACCTTCATGTCATCTTGTAGCACAACGTTTGTCCCGCCCTCCCGCAGCTCCAAGCTCTTCATGCAGATCTGATTGGGTGAGCTTTGACAGGTAGTCGTATGCAGCACCAGCTCCGCCCCTCCTGAACGAAGCAGCAAATAGGAGCATGCGGATCTTAGCTTCATAGCCACGCCCGAAAATGACACAACGTGACTGGACGAGCTGCCCATGCAGGTGCCTGAGGAATAACAAGCAAGCATGGTAAAGTTTTGTAGTTTTGTAAAGTTTATAGTAGCATAATCTTTAAAAACATTGTGTACATTTTAAAAGATGCTGAATATGTGCTGAAAATCTTGGGTGTGAATACTGTGTGTTGGGGGTGAAACTAAGAACTAAATTTACACCATAATACCTGCTTTATGTTTTCAATAATAGTAATAATTGGCTAATTCAATTGGCTGACAAGTATTTAAAAACATAACACAACACATTTCCTTAGTGCATGTTTGTCTACACTACAAGTGAGTAATGCAACAAAATCTACATGTTGTTTTAAAAATGAACATTCCACAACACTGTTGATTTATAGTGAGAGACTCATGACTGGAATGGCTGTTGCCATAGTGATGGGGGGGTGTTCATACAGGGGCAGACCCAGGTACAGCCGCAGGTGTGGTTCATTCGCAAGGCCTGGAGGTTGTTTTTGCAGACGGGAGGCTCCATCTTCTCACAGTTGACTCGATGACTCTGCATCGTTACTGTCCCCGATGGGTTGCACAGGACTGAGTGACATCCGTCTGACAACATCCACACCTCACCGGGCTGATCGGAGAGTCACAAACATCAGAATAGTTACTTAGATGCACAAAAGACATACAATAGGCTTTGTTAGTCTGCATTAGGCACGTTTTAGCAATGCAAGCCTGATTTAATGCGTGATTGCATTCAGAAATGTGCGAGAACACAATTCATAATTCTAGAAAAATATGTGTGGCATTCTCAGCTTTGCTGAAGTGGATCTGCATAAAATGCAAGAAAGTACTGAAGTTATATGATACAATATATATACAATAATGCAATATGAAGGACAGGGCCACATGTCTGCAATGCACTGAGTTTGTGTACTTGCATGGAGAATATTTTTGGCTATAGATTACCTGTCATTAATGAGCAGCTATTCCTTTAAGGTTTTATTGAATGAAAAAGTTATTGGTTCAGAAAGTCTGATCTGAGTATATGGATCTGAGATCCAGTGATAGATGAGTTGAGACTGAGTGATGGTTAAAAGTGTTCTGACAATTTACTTTACAATTTACTGTTCAATAGACGAACCGGTTGTACAGTAGAACATTAGAAGCTGATAGACTGAAAGGTGAGTTTAGTTTAAGTTTGATGGGAATTGTACCGGCTCACCTTCCGCTCATTTCCTTCATCATCCACACAAACTCCCGGCGGACCCGCTAAGGGACATTATCATCATCACCATTATGATCTTCATTACCACTATCATTACCATGATTGTTTTTTTCATTACTGTTCATTCAACACTGTTGTCAAATTGCTGAAACAGCATTAAGTTGTTTTGTGTGTGAATATGAATGTACAGTATATGTATGTGATTTAGCGGATGTCTCACCCCTGCAGAGTTTGTCGGTGAATGATTGGTCCAGTGCTACCATGGCAAGGAGATACTCTGTGCTGCTCAGCCGGATGATGTTGTTCTGAGCATGTGGACCAGTGAGCATGCTCAGTTCAGTTTGGTCATACTGGTGTCCCAGTCCAATAGGAAAGACAGATACACCTATACGAAACATACATACATTTCCTTAAAGACCCCATTATGAGGTTTGACAAATGCATTTTTCCTATCTGTATGAAAAAGGTTGGGGTAGGATATACCAAAAGGCCTTTTATAAAATAGTCATAAGACATTTATTTATAAAAACCTGCTAAACCATGAGTTGCTACTTGCTATTGCTCATCAGTGGCAGGTGGTACTAGTTGGATGGAACATTCTCCTTATAAAGATAATTTTTTTGGACAGTAAGTTGTATACACCCCTACTGACAAGCTAGCGTTGCATTCAATGACTAAAAGTAAGTTTTTTAAGACACACTTGAAAAACATTGACTAAGTGCCTCTAAACTAACAGACATGATCTAAACACCACAAAGCTTTGATTTTGATTTAATGAGATCTTGGAACAAGATCTGTAATTATCTTTACCAAAACTAATGAATGTCAGTTTAAAGTCGTCATAAAACAGAAGTTGTGCCGGTCTTTTCTTCTCAATGGTGATGCGTATCTGAGAGGAAGGGCTGGTGGAATGAGAAACAGACGTGGGGCGGGACTTGAATTTGTCCTTCATGAATTGCTTGGATTGTTGGAAGTTGGGGAGATATAAATCAAGAGATGTCGTTGTGAGGGGGAAGGAAGGTTAATGTGTTTGATTAAAGATTACGACCATTTATAATAAACACTGAAATATTCCATGAGAAACAAGAATAGTTATCAAAATCACCCACCGGCGGTCAGAGCCTCATTTGCCGCCTCCTGCACTGAGTCTATTGACCTGTCAGTCACGATCATGACCACAGCTTTAGGAATGCCCATCCGCCCCCCGCCGGTGGAGGAAACTGCAGTCTGCACGGCCAATCGCAGAGCAGCTCCTGCAGAGAAAAAGGAAGGACCGCCCACATGCATGCGGTGTAGCATGTATTTAAACTGTCAAGCGCTGAGCCTGCTGTGTTGCGTGCTTACCCAGCCTGGATGTGTCGTCTCTTTTGCTCTGCAAGTTATCCAGCAGTTTGAGAAGGTTGTCCTCATTCTGTTCATCTCTCCAGGAGATCCCTACGGCTGATTTTGCTCCATACGTCATCACGGCGACCTGTGTCTCATTACGACCTAAAACATACACACATACAGTATATGCATGCTACAAAAGAAGCCTTTGTAGAGTGTAAACCGAGGCATTCGAGCTTATGAATACTTACCGATATGTGTGCTCTTTATAAAGGTTTTCACAAATGTTTTCAGGTCTTCAAACTGGTCATCAGAAGAAGCTCTCAGCAGGAATAACAGATCCATGGGTTTAGAACATGGCACTGAGCGAACACACAGACATATATACTTATATAGGGTGTGAAATCAAGTGTGAATTCAGTTTATGTACCGTTTTGAAACTTTACTGCTTTTCTGCAATGTGCTTTCCTTTAGTTCTTGCACCATGTTTGTATAATATGCTTTGGGAAGTTTAAAGGGGATCTAATGGGCAAGAAGAGCGTTTTGAAAAGGAGCTGGTAAAAAAGAATAGAAAAGAAATGCATTTCTGTATCTGACCTGAAGGGGGCAGCGTTGCTCTTGGTGGAAGTGTAGGCAGCAGAGGCCTATTGATCGTTCTACTGATATTAATCAGCATGGGACGCAATTTTCTCAAATCGGAGGGATTATCCAGCATGATGGGTTGCTCTGGAAAACTCAGCTGTGCAAGGTCCTCGTATTGAATCTGTTGGCCTATCCCAATCGGATACAATCTTCTGTGGGTGGAACTCGAAGGTCGCCGGATCACGTCGGTGGGTGGGCTCTGTGTTATGAGAAACACCAGCTGGTCCGGTGAATGGCTCGGAATCTCTGTAGTAACAGACTCATACACAGATTGAACCGCATGGCCCGTGTTGACTTCCGCCCCGCCCGTCCAGCGCAACTGTCGCATTCTTTGCAGCACCTGCTCCCTGTGCCACAATTCCATGTGGCTGATCACCACGGTTACAGTGAAAGAATACTGCATCACTGTAATTCGAAGGTTCTCCACCTCTTTCTCGTCAAGTGACGCAATGACATCGACCAGTGCGTCACGAGTTTTATTGAAGTTTTCCTCACCCATTGTATCCGAGCTTTCCAACAGGAAGACAACCTCATATGTTGTTACTGTGGGAGGAGGAAGTGTCGTTCCAGGGCTGAGGAGGCTTGGAAACGCAGTTAAAACAGCAGCTGTTGGGGGAACCGTAGCAACACTAAGTTTAGAGGCTGGAGTAGTTACGGTTGTTGATGTGGTCAGTAAGGGGGTAGTTGTTTTTTTGGTAGGGGGTTTCTTTGGGGGTTCTGGGTCCAACCCCAGGGTGCAGAGGTAGTCTGTTATGGCCAGAGCCTGATCGTCGAGTTCCGCCACACTGCTCACCACGTAGGCACGACTGCTGGGCGTGGCTTTTGTGATGTCATTAACCTGTGCCAAGCTGACGTCGGGTCCCAGGGCAACTGTGAGAATGGTTATGTCTTTCTTCCGCAGCAGGCGCTGGGTGCTGCGCATGGGCCGAGGATTACTGCTGGCTGTCAGCAAGATTGCGACGCGGCCTGCGTGCTCACGCTTGTTCTTGTCATAAATATAGACTGCCAGGTATTTAATGGCCTCATCCATGAATGCCACATCGCCACCACTGTAACGCAACTCACGCACCATCTTCTTAAAAATCCACTTCTGAACCTGCATGTCAAAACTCTTCACCCCGGAATGGAAGAGCAGAACTGTGGCGCGAGTGTGGGCGGAACCCATGCGGAACCGCTCCATGACCCTGAGGATGAAAAGCTTGACCAAGGCGAAGTCTTCCTCACTCAGAGCAGATGATCCATCCACTAAGAAGGCCAAATCCATGGCCCTATCGCAGGCATCCTCTGGCATCGCCGTGGAAAATGGGAGTGGTGTAGGAGTGTTGCTGACGGTGCTTGGTGCTAGCGTGGTAGCGAAACCGCTAGCAGGACATGGAGCGCAGGTCATCGTGTTGCTCTCACAGTGGCTGGAACCCAAACAAACAGGAATTTCATACAGGTGAATCTCACATACTGGTGCACATTTCACCCCCCAAATAAAAAAAAGGAAATTGTGGAAAATTATATTTGCATGATGACAATGAAGCCTACTTCAAGAACCATATTTTTATAATCAAAATTCAACCCTTTCAAATGTTGTTAATAATAATGTCACACAATACAAAGAAATTTGCCCTTTATTGTTCTGTTGATTTTAGAGTGACATGTGACCTGGACATATTTTTGTACAAAAATCCCCCTAATTACACCTCCTTTACTGCACCACAGCCATAAAGACACTATACAGAACATGATACCATATCTGACAGAGGTGAGGATCGTCATGGTTCAGGATGAACTGTTTTCCATGGGAAATTCTCTCCCCGGCATGCATGCATTCCTGGCACTGCGAAGGTTCCACACATTTCCTCAGCACCTCATCCAAAATTTGCCCTAAGGTATTGAGGAAGAAGTGAAGGTGTGAAATGAAGTGAGACTGAAGTCTATGAAGTAGATTTACTTCGGATTGTGTGTTAATTTGAGCTACCTGGCGGGCAGACAGCGTGGCATCCTTCCACACATGTGACGGGACAGTTCAGAGGTTCAGGGTGCTGACAGGTTCTGGGACAGGCGCTGCCACAGGTGTTGTATTTCCACTCACACTCCACTCCTGCGTCCTTATTTAACTCCTCGCAGCTCAGTGCTGTAGGGACGTGAGTGCACAGTCGTTTAGCAGACACTTTTATCCAATACAATTTTACAAAAAGCTATCGTTTAGAAGACTTGACACATTCTCATTAGAATTAATCTAATAAGTAAACTTAAACTAGCTAGTGATCTATTTGCCCTCGAACTAGCATATACTGGAATATGTGGTTTACAGGGACTCCAAATGATTTTTAAACTGAGCTAATCAGATTTCAAATTTTCTGGCCCCTTTGCTATCCTCACCCTAAACCAACCCTCACAGAAAACGTTTGGCATTATTTAATAAAATTAATACCCTTTCGTTCGTTTTTAGGCCATTTGGTTTATGAGGACATTTTACACTTGTCATTATACACGTTCATGTTCTCGTCGACCACATGTGTGCGAGTGTGAGACCTACAACACAAAGAGACCTTCGAGGTTTCCTAAATGTAAGACTCACGGCACAAGTCGTTGGTTCTCCAGTTCACCACCAGCCCCTTCTGAGCGCATTCATGCGCATATGCAGCTATAGCGTTACAGAAACACGCGCAGTCACCAACAGATGTGCATGAGCATGTGTCATGGGTACAGATGTCCCAATACGGCTCTGGGTCCACCTGACAAAGACAATAATCAAAGAGTAAGAATATAAGAAACAGGGCTTGAGTCCTTTCACAAGGTATTTTTATCATTTTATTGAATTGTGATTATTGAGTATGAAGATTACAAACCACACTGTTACACTCCCTGAAGGGGGCGCTGGTGAGCACACGACAGGACTGCTCCACTGTCACCAGCTTCACCATGTCTGTGCTGCACTGAGACGGTACCTGTCTCACAAAGTGGACACATTCATTGTAGAGCAGACTATAGTGTAGTGATTAATAAACCTGTATGCCAACTTTAAAAACTGGATTTGAGACAGAAGTGGCAATAACTCACTTGAACCGCATCAGCACAGCTAGCTTGGACTTTCCAGGAATTTCCAAAGTCAGCAAAGTTCATTTCCATCTGATTTCTGCTGCTCATCAGATCGTTATTCTGACTGCCGTCAAAATTTCCACAAAGGCCACAGACTTTGCCCTTAAACACACACACACAGTTTAAGTTCTTTAGCTGTACACTGTTACTCATTTCATCTGAGATACTCGGAAAAAGGCTCATGCAAAAATATATATATTTTTTTAAACGTAGAAGGCTTATGTTAGGGTTACATTTATAAAATCACTGGTTATGAAAACACTATGATATGTCCTCATTTAAAAAGCCGCATAAGTGTGTGAGTATGTTAGTTTAAAGTTTGTCATGTGTCAGTGACAGAAGTACATTGAAAATGCTTGCTGTGTTACCCTGTACTGTCCACTGATCTGCAGTGATATTCGAGTTCCTGTGTCCCAGGTCAGAGAGATGTGTTTTCCCAGCAGGACGATGTAATACTGTCCAGAGCGCACAATCTCAACTTCTGTCTCCTTTAACACCGGCCTCTTCATCCGCACCTGTTGACAGCAACATTTTACGAACATACTCAGAAATGCAAGAAATATATTCATATTTTCATTAAGCATGAAATTATTTGCAATAAAAGCGGAACATTATAAAGCTGATGTAGCTCCATGACAGCTATAAATTTCTACTGGAAAATGATGCGATTATTTGTTTAGAATTTTCAATCTTATGTTCGCCAGATAGATATTATGTTAGCCAGATCGATTTTTACTGTGGTGATTATGTATGTTTATATCACCTGAATTAATCACCTGAATTAGTGGTTACAACATTGAATACAGGTGCATGATCAACAAACACAACATTTTATGTTTACACCAATATTGTCTACTCTTAAAACGTTTAAATAAAAGGACCGACCAACAATTAAACCGCGTGACTGGGTGAGACAGTGTCACCCCACACTGGGTGTCACGTATTCAATAGAGCATACTATTGTGTGAAATATTTATCATTGCATAAAGCAGTCTGCACACTAGCATACTAGGCAAAAAATAATAGTAATATATATAAATATATACTAGTAATAGATTCATATTTTGTTCTGAGCACAGCCATTTTTGCCGTTTAGTGACACTGCTGCATCTATCATGGTGCAGGTCACAGGTTAATCACTGACGTGCTTGAAGTGGTGTGAAAAATTCAAATAAAACCTAGATTATCTCTAAACTCTACTTAGTTTAATCCGTATATGTGCAACCGCCACAAAAACAACACAGCGATGCCAAACTGATCCATAAACCGGCCCAAAACTCTCTCAATGGCTCTGGGCCATCAGATCACTATTAGTATTTGTAGAGTTCCTTTTTACATTGTATTATAAAATATAATATAACACAATTATATTACATACAATATAATACGGTTATATTACAGTTATAATACAGTATGAGGGTCTCTTACCTCTTTGTGCTCCATGGTGATCAGCCCTCCCATGTAAAACACTGTGATGGTTTTACTGCAGCGGTAACCCGCGATCCCACACGCAGAGTTCTCCACCAGAACCCTAAACGTGCCATCCACTCCATTGCAATAATCCTAGAGGAGAAGCAGAAGAACAAGAGAAAACTGATGAACATGAGGAGCAGAATGGAGAAAAGGAGAGAGAGAATCATTTTTTTACCTGAGCGAGTACGTATTGGCAGGGTCCAGGAAACGAGAACTTCAGTCCATCAAAACTGATGTAGTGCGTCTCTCCTATCGCACGACACACGCCGTCACACACGCGCTGAGTACACTTCCACTGACGCCCCTCACAAACGCTGAGCCAGAGAAATACAAGCACACACTTACATGCAATGTTCCGTGAATGTTTTACAGAAACATTCATGTAATAAACACGTGTTTGTTATCATTTGTGTTCATTACACTGGTGTCAGTCAACAGAAGAGCTGTGATTGGCTTATTTACCAGGTGTTACAGTCCACATTAATGCTCTGTCCTGAGGCGTAGGGGCGGTTGTTATGGAAACAAGGGCACTGGTCTTGTGGGATGCATTCTTTTTTGTGTCGAACCTGCAAAAAAATTAATTCTGTTATTTGTTGGCCTAAAAAGTTACTTGTTTTTAATAACATAAATGCATTGTATGTATGTTAATAAATTGTTTACAGTTACCTAGTGACAGTTCTATTTATCAACGAGGCTGATAAACTAGGTTATGAACTAGGTTGATATTTGTCCAGTAAAAATTCCAAATCCATATCCAATCCATAATTTTAATCTCTACACACAAATATTGTACATAACTTTTGCTTTTTTCTTTTAATTAACTTCTGCATCCTTGAGCCAGGTTGTAAGAGTCAGTCAGTAGTTTTATTAATATCAAAAATTGATTTTTAAAGCATATGCATGCGAATGCACTCAGAGATTTACCATTCCAGATGGACACATGCATCCAGACACGCATCCCTGACTGACACACTCCAGGTCCAGATTCTGGCAGGTTCTGGCACATTCTATCCCAGCATCCCTTACACTGCTACACTCAAATCTCTGCAGTGGAGAAGGGCAGGAGACAGAGCGCCGCCCTACAGGAAAACAGAAGCGCACACGTAAACAGAGGATTCATGACTTGCTTGTCTGAGCCACTCAACAGTATTCTCCCTGGTCGCCTGTCTCTACTGTATCTGTTATATTCAAAGCATGTGTGTGCTCAGGTGATACAGATGATAAATGAAATACTTCGTGAGAGTGGACGATCGTCAAAGAACAGATCTGACAGAGTAGATCCAGTGACTTCACTTGAACTGCATTGCATTGATCCATGCTCACAAACACTACAAACACACAAAAACAACACACATTATGTTATGTATCCAGAGATTTACCATGTTTACGTGTCACACTTGGAGTGTTTTGATTAGTATTTTTGGAATTTGGTCATATTTTGTTTTGTATGAATCATTTCAAGGTACACTGTGCAGGATTTTCAGTTACTGTTTGTAAACACAACGTTCAAACTTGGCTCCTCCTCCTGGGCGGAACACCTCCAGAAGCGCACGCCCCCTGCTCATCATTACTGGCTGAGGGCTACACACCCACTGGCCAAAGGTTACTTAACACAAAAACATCATGGGCACCCCAAAACAATAAAAAATATGACAATACTGACCGAGGACAGTGCTTTTATAGGCATACCCCTCTATTGGACCATAAATACTAATGGGATAAAATACTAATGAGAGGAATTACTTTACTTTTTAAAGTCCTTACTTTATTTATTTTTTTAATCCTGCATGGTAAACCTTTAAATGTGTTAGCCCAGTTAAAACAATGTTTTAAAAAATCATGTTAGAAAACAGTATCGTGTTACTGTAACATTTCCTTACTGTCTGTACAGTAAAGTATACTGTGTTTATGGTGCTTTCATGTGTGTTTATCTGCTAACCAGATGGAGTGATGGTCACCAACTATGTCATTGGCCTGAAAGATTTCTCCGTTATAGTGACATGAGCAGAGGTCAGAGGTCACACACTCCCCTGTGTCACTGAGGAAGAGGCCTCTGGGGCAGAAACAGCCTTCCTCACATAGCCCGTGACAGTCACTGTCAGGCAGCGACAAAGATCTGCAGGTCTTATTGCACACGTTTCCACACGACTCATACACCTGGTCATCCGGACAGGTCAGTTCTGTTCAACCACACATACATACTCAGTTAGTGTAACTGTTTTCTTATGGGTAGTGTGGACAATTCCAATAAATGTGTGTGTTTGAATATAAGTTCTTTCTTTTCTCCTGTTTACCTCTTGCAAATTTTTTGAAACATAGTTGTCCATACAACCATATCAAAGTTATTACAGTAATGTTTACTCTTGTGAATTATAATATAATGCATTCTTACAGTGTAGAAAGCCTAGAATGCCATTCAAAGAATATCTTGGTACATCTCCCAAAATCCTGACATTACCATTTTACATATCCAAATAATAAAAAAAACTGTGCTGATATCATGGTACCATTTTGTTATTAAATTTAACTCAAATTCAGTAACAATTAGAGACAAAGACAGCTGAAAATTTCTGATACCACAGTATCCGTGACCCCTCCAGTTGATCAGCACTCCCTTGGCTGCACAGGCGGCTGCGTAGCTGCGGACAGCATCGCACAGACACTCGTGCCCATCTGCGCAGGCGCAGACGTCATAGCGGCAGTTCTTTACATATGGATCAGGGTTGACTTCATAATGACAGGGTTCGAACTTCACTGAGAGCAGCACTGCGCAAGCTTCTTCTGCATAGCGCACTACAAACACACACACAAAAACATCAAGTTGCCACCTAAAGGTGTTTGTCGCCATCTAGTGTTCAGTGAATGTATGTTTCTAAACCGTGACATCATACCAGCAGTTATAAATATCACAACTGTCACAACTAGAGGTATGTAGACATTACAAGGTAAATATTATTAAACATGTCATTTAAATGCTGTAAACATGCAGATGTGTGTGGCTGTGTGTGTACCTCGCTTGGGGTTTGAGATACAGGGATCAGATTGTTGCAACTGAACATTTTCACACTCTGCGTTCATCTTCCATGCGTTGCCGAATCCTTCAACGCGTGTCTCCACCAGCCCGCCCACCGTTAAGAAGTCGTCTCCCTGGTTACCATTATAGTTACCACACAGACCACATGTTTTCCCAGCGTAGGCAGGGCTTAGCTGCAAACACACACAAACACACACACACATACTCCCCAATTAGGTTTGCTGCTCAGAAATTAGACTCTTGTCCCAGATTGTGTATTTCACAGACAGCTTGTATTATATGAACAAACTAGTATATGAAAATGAAAATGGTGTATGGTGCAACACGGGTTCTGTTAAAGCTGGTCATTAGTTAGTCCATGCTGGTTTAACTGGTTTGGACAGGATGTTAGGGAGATCGTTGTTGCTTTTTTATTCAGGGAAAGTAAACGAGGACAGAAGCACCAGAAAAGTATCAAAAAAGTGGTCCATTAATGATGACAGAATTCCAGTTTGAAGGCGAATTATCTTCTTATACTGGTTTTCATGCCGGACACACTCACCCTGAGCAAAACACGCCCTCTGCCGTCCCAGTCCAGATAAAGATCATCTCCATAACTCAGTCTCACTGATGACAACACAGTATTCTGGACTCTCAGTGCACCTACACACACACACACACACACACACACACTATAAGTGTCAAGTGCTCTGATGTGTTATCTGCCCAGATTTGCCAAGATACCAGGCCTGAAATCAAAACACTGAGATTTCAGAATAAACTGAAACATTTGTGCCAAGATATCCACATTGATTTTATATGTCCATACTCTTACTGCATTTTTTGTCATTTTTTTCTTTTCCCCTAAGAAATACCAGGTAGAAACACCAGAGACAAAGCTGATACCAAAATAAAACATCACTGGAAACTCATTTAAGCTATAATTGAGCAACATCTGAACAAAAGTGTCTTTTCAGTGTGTGTTGCATGATTACAGACCGTTAATTAAAGGTGTCTGTACATCCATTCCATCCAAAGAGACCACGCCCCCATGCTTGAGGCGAATCGTCTGATTGGCCAGATCGTGAAACCTCATTATAACAGATCGTACGCAGATAGCATCTTGGTCGTCGGCACACTTAAACATAAACACACATCCATAGTCACAAACCACAACAAGCAAGCAGAGAAATTATACTGTTGGGCCGATTTCTGACCTGTGCAGTCTCAATGATGGCTGAAAATAAGTTGCTTATACAATCTTTGGCCAGAAGATACTGACAAATGCCACTGAAGGTGAAGAACTTATCATCAAAGGTTTTAAAATGGGACTGTCCAGTCACCATACACTCCCCTATAGAGAAAGAGGACAGACCAAAGATTGTTTCAGATGACGTTCTTAATAATATATAAGCCAGCATGAATTGCATTTAGCTACTCATTTAACGTCTGTAATATGTGCAAGTAAAGTTTCCAAGTAAAACACAATTTCTAATAAAAATGGTAATTCTTTATCAAATGTATCTTTACTCGCTAGTATTGCCGTAACTGTTTTTGCATTATGTTATCTGCCATTAAACTACTACCTTACAGCTGCAGTCTGTAACTTTCGTCTCTCTACTGCCATCTATGTTTAAACAATAGTATTGCAGGTTATTTACGTAAGTCAAATACTAAGTATATTAAGTCAAATAAAGCCAAACTGACATTTCCTTGGAAATCAAACCCACAGCTCAAATTATCAATAAATATTTAAACAATACCGGTGGGAATCAGGATAAGGAGAGATTTTTTTTAAACACTACATACTACTTACTACTACTTAAACACTAAGTACTACATAAATTAAAGAAGTAAACTAATTAAAAATGTTTACCGGGGCACTGTTCATTGGTGCATTCCCATGATCCTTGGCGACACACACTGAGAAAGGTAAGGTGAGAGTAATGAGCATGTATGAAGGTGAATGTTAGGGTGTCAGTGTAGCAGCAGGTTTAGACCACGCGTGTCTGAATGTAGTGTGTAAAGGTGTGCATGCTCTACCAAGTGTTGCAGTCCTGCGAGATGGAGGAATCAGGAGGGTACCGCCTTCCTGCATGCGTGCAGGTGCAGTGAGACACGTCAACACAGCGATCCCCATCCAGCACCTTACCCACTGATGCAAACACACGCGCATGTAAATATTGAGTAAAACATGATAACTGCAGAAGTTACACAGCAATAACATATCAACATTTGTATATGATTTCAACAGATCATGCTTTAAAGATAAAGATTCCACTCTCACCTGCGCAGGTACAGCCGTCAACGCATTCGTCCTTGCAGACTTCCTGTATGTTCAGACTCTGACAGGAAGTAGAACAGGTCGGGGCACAGTCACTGTACTCCATGCCAGCAGGACACTTAGGAGCTGATCACACACAAATATAAGTTTGAGAGAACGTTAGCCAACGTTCAGAGAATGTTCCCTGTTAGTGGAGTTACTCACAGCATTGGTTCTGTACATGCCAGTTGGACAGAGTCACTCCGCGGGTGGCGCAGGTGCGAGCGTATTCTAGCATGGCCTGGCAAGCGCACCCATCGGCCGTTCCGCAGTGACACACATCAGACTCGCACACGGACACAAAAGCGGCCGCATCTATGAGGTGTGCACAACGCTGGAAGGGGGTGGAGCTGCTCATGGCCTCACACTGTGCCATCAGGTCCTAACACACACACAAATACTCTGTATTATAAGACAGTCTGATTACATTGTAATATGTTGTTAATGTTTGGCAGGAGCGTGTCTGACTTTGGCAGATTGTCCAGTGCTGTTGCAGCCCTGAGATGGAGGCGCCACACGTTTGCAGGGTTCTTCTGCTCCATTCATGACCCAAGAGTTTGCAAAGTTATACGCGTCGGCTGTCAGGAAACCTGAACACACACATTCATACGTCAGTTAAATCACACAATGTTTGTCAACAAAACATATTGTTGACAGGCAACATATACATCACAAACATATTGTAACCAATCACGTCAAAAATAAATGAAGCAGGGGTGTAGAGTTACAGTCAAGCTATTTTAAGGCGAGTTTTTCACAGGAAAAGCATTTAAATGTGTCATTTTGAGAATCAAGATGATTGTGAAGAGATAAAAATTATCGACCACATGGAGCTTTGAGATTTCTTTGCATTGTGATTACTTACATTTAAAATAATTGTTATATTATAGTTAAAAACTAATAGTCAAAATATGTATGTTTGTTGTTGTGCAAAATGACTTAATTTGGTCTGTAATGTGGCAGAAACATGTTCTTGTTAGACGGGAGATTCACACACACAGTATCTCAGTCTTTTTATATCTGTGTTGGACTCTTGTGAAGAATATTTTCTATATTTAAACACTGTTGATACATGTGCCTGTCAGAAGCAGTTATACTAAATGAAGACAGACCCTTACCATTCTGTACCCGACACACGCACACATGCAGAGCTCTAAAACAAAGAGCTTAAGAATTTTGTAATGTTTTGTCTTCTGGATGGACATTGTCGCCACCTATTTCCCCAGCTTACACTTATCACCATCCTGTGTGTGCTGCTTTAACACACGGTGTGAATGAATGGGAGTCTGAGAATGATTATGTGCACGTTTGTGCCTGTGTTTTCATCTCACCTTCTTGTGCAGTGAAATCATCTTCCACCAGATAATTGTAGTTGCCACACAGACCACATGTTCGATTGCTGTGGTGCTTGGTGAGCGTTAGCTGAATGTTATGAGAGGGATCAATACGGATGGAGAATCCGAACTCTTCGCTCCATAATCGAACGTAGCCTAGCTCGAAGCCTGCAAACACAGAGCTTGAGGCGTATGGCAGTGGGAGCCTAGAAGACACACACACACAGTGTTTATGTAAATATCTGTATGCTTCCCAGCTAACAGGTTAACCTTTTAGGTTGTAAGAACGTTTCCTCAATATTTTCATTATGTAACAAAAATGTTATCTTAAATGTTCTAGGAACATTCAAAGCATCCAGTTTTTAGACGTTGTATTAACGTTATTACTTGTTATAAGGATGTTTTTCAAACATTTTCTTAATTCTGTAGTTAAAACATCACACTAACAACTTAAGAATAATGTTTATATGATATATAACATTAAGAACTGCATAGGAACATTTCAATGAGATTTTTGATAACTTTGAAAGAACTTTTAGAGAATGTTCTGGGAACGTTCCCTGTTAGCTGAGTCATAATCTAGCCTGTAAACATAAACCTAAATTCATATCAACAGGAATTTTATCCAGTTAAGTTTATCCAGTAAGATCTAGCTGGATGCATGGATCAATGTAATTTGGTCCTGTAGACGTTGGTTCCATAGAAATTCCTTTAACATTCCTGTGGGATATTTTGACTGGGACATTCGGGTGATCTTGTACCTCTCTGCCCTGTGTGACAATGTTCCATCAACAGAGAGGTGAAGCTCAAAGAATTCTCCAAGAAACACAGTCACTCCTTTCCTCTTTCCATGAGAAAAATCACCTTAACATAAACACACACAGGCAGGAAGGCATTTTATCATGTTGGAAATGTACAGACTTTGCTATTGCTTGTGTCCCTGTAGTTCAGCTGGTAGAGCATGTTGTTAACAACGCCAAAGTCGCAGGTTCGATTCCCAGGGAACACATGCACTGATACAATTGTATACCCAATTGCAATGTAAGCCTTTGGGGATGATTTTGTTTGCCAAATGCATAAATATAAACGATAGTTTTATTCATGAAAAAGTGTGTGTGTGTGTGCATATGTGTGTGACTGGCACTTACCCAGTATGGAGAAGCTTCTTTGCTGACAGTCTCCAGCCAGCATGTAGCTGCATTCTCCAGGGAACTCATAAATCACACCATCAAATGTGTGAATATGCTGCCGACTAAACAGACTGCAGCGACCAGACCCTTCGACAAACGCGAAACCTACAGAACACATGTATGCCACGACACTGTTGACTCAAAGCGATGTAACGCTAAGAAACCAACAGAGGGAAAGACATGTACATAATCACGCACAAAACTGAGCGATTCGAACCTGAAAACTCCACAATAAAAAGCCACAGGATCCCGACGAATCCTTTCCATCTGCACGCTTCCATCTGTTGAAAAAAAGGAAAGAGCCACACTGAGGTGGAGGGTTCGACTTATATTAGTTCAGTTAATTTATATCTGTATTTAATTAATAGTTGTGTTTAACCAGGCTGATCTGTAAGCAGCCCCCATAGCAACCATGCAAAACACCCTAGCAACCACACAGTAATGCCCTAGCAATGGCAGAACGATGCATGTAAGCCACTTCTGCATGGATGAGAATATTCTTGTCCCTATTCAAGCATCTTTGTTCTCCTCAGACATGTACACATTTAATTAAGAATTACTGTACTACAGTATTAGAGGGAATAAGAATAACAAAAATGTCTTTCCACTTTTTCTAATTTTCCATGTGTGCTTTTAAAAGAAGCAAATAGCTGGAAGTGAGAAACAAAGGAATTCTCTACACACCTACAAATCTGTCAGAAGGTTTTAGAAGTTTCTGCATAGACAGAATGCTGCGCAGTATTTGTAAGAATATATTGGACCTTTAACATTTATACAGATAGACAAGCAGAAAAAGAAATATACTTTGAGAAATATAATGGAGAAAGGGGCATAATACATTCCCAGCTAACAAATTTTAGGTTGTAAGCACATTTCTTTAACATTTCCAACGAGTAACAAAAACATTAAACATGTTATTTTGAAAGTTCTAGAAACATTTAGATTTTAGACGTATTAATGTTATAGATTGGTTATAAGAACTTTATTCAAACTTATTTACATTTTGCAACGCTTTTAAAAACATTCCACTAACAACTAAAAAATAACATTTTTTATAAACATTTCATATATAATGTTAAGAAAATGCTCTACTAATGTTACTGCAGTAACATTTTTAATAACCGTGAGAGAACTTATAGAGAACGTTAGCCAGTGTTCTGAGAATGTTCCCTGTTAGCTGGGTTTACGCAAGTATATTGCATATTATGCGCATAGACATGCAACACAGAGATTTGCCCCACACACCCACAACCATAACACACCTTTACCCGTGACCTCTGACCTCTGCCAACCTGCAGGCTCTTCAGCAACAGGTTCTCACGTTCTCTGATACTCTTTGAAGGTCTGCGTTCTCCAATGTCTCACAATTCTGAAGGCATGACTGGAACCTTGTTTGGAAGGATAGGAACCATTTATAAGAGAGAAAAAGAGGGAGGGATGGTGCGATTTCCGTTTTTCAGACTCATTAAGAGCAGACAATAGGAGGAAGTCTGGGCATTAGAGAACCTGAAGGATTAGTCTGGTAGTGAAGACAGATAAGACAGACCAACAGTGGACTTGCGCGCCAAGCCAAACAGCACACACACGCACGCAAACTACAGCATGTGCAGCGAGCACAAGCAACATTAACAGTTCACAGCCCCTGCGATGTTACTTCTCTCTCTGAAACTGACAGATTCATCGTTGGCTGGACTTATTCAGCACATATTCACATGAAGCGCCTTCATTTGTCACCATTATAAACACTATACTGTATTGACCCTTGACTCGCTGTGAAGAACATGGAGTTCATATCCTGTGTGATATCCTCCTCCCCCCGTTTCTCTCTCACACGGTTGCTGCTTTCTTGTGGTCTGTTTCGTTTTTGCAGAAACATCACACACAGATACTGCTCACACACTCGTTTCAAAGCCTGAACATGACCACTGTCCAGGTGCTTACATGCAAGTTATCGGGTGATGTTCATCATGTAGCCATGCTGTAATTTTAAAAGTAAAGAATATATAAATAATTTATATTTATTATATACAATTTTATCATATAAAATAATTATTATAATACTAAAAATACAATTTTATATGTATTTTACACACAGACACACACACATATATATGTATATGTATATGAGTGAGGATATCTCTTAGACTTCTGCTGTTTTCATACTAAGATAATGATCATTTCTACATCTTTTCCCTTAACCTCACGCAAACCTGCCGATGTTATTTCCTTAAAAGCAAAACACGATTGTCTAAAACTGTCTTTACAACCTTAAACTGTCTTACGATCGGCATTCAATGTCTTTGTGTAGTTCTCCTTTAAAATGAATATGCATTGCAACACTCAGTGACGTAACAAACACCTTGCTTTACAAATTCCAGACACACAAAAGAACATACACACGTGCACGAACGCATGATTCATAACAACGATGCAATCCGTGGACAAACCGAGGGGTGTACAATACAGATCCCTGAGGTCTGTAAGACAATGCTGAAGATTGCATGAGATTGTCTAAGAACACGTTTATGTCTGTATGTCTTAAACGACTCGTGCTTTAGATGCACAAACATAATGATCAGACATATTAACCCGAATCGGCTCTTTCTAACTAGAAAACACCAGTCTGTCGTTCCACGTAGAGAGGGTTACGCTGTAACGTGCATATATATTATTCGCCTTGAGCCAAAACCTCTGGGCTCTGTTCTGGTTGGGGTGACGTCATTCGGCTATGACGTAATGCCCAGTGAGTAAAGACTGGAGAGATTCGACGTCAAACAAATTAAACCATAAACGAATACATCAAACAGATGCACGTAATAGATCAACGGTGATGACCCTCGTGATAACTGGATGAATGCATATATTTTGTAATGTTTTGATGTGTTTCATGCACTGATAAACGATTGCTAAGTTGAGAAGTGACAGGAAAGCAATGAATGAGTGAGCGCGAGTTTTCCGTGCTCGGCGTGGGCGCGCTCGAGCCACTCACTCACTCCACGAGCGTGTACACAAGGTCTCACAAGCTCACGCGCCAGCCGCCCGAGAGACACCGGACGCGGACGGAACTCAAACGCGGCTCCCGTGATTTCCCCCCACTCTTTCTTTATTACCGTGAGGTTTGCGTTAGGTTTGAACCGGTGTGATGGCGGCGTTGACCGGAGGAGAGATGTGCGTCAAGTATTTGATGTTCGGCTTCAATTTAATTTTTTGGGTGAGTGTTTGTGTTGCCGTGCGGGACGTTTGCCACTACGATGCATACAGATTAACAGATGAAGTGCAGGTGTAAACAGGACCCGCTTCGGTTTGAGTCCGGATAGTTTATTGTTTTTAGGGACTTTGATGATGCGATGCATGCAACGAGAATTTAAAATGCAATCGTTTTGTTGACCTCATTTGAATGTTTCATATTTAATGGATCATATTTAAAGGTCCTGGTCGAGCCAATAAAATCACTGTGTGTGTGTGTGTGTGTGTGTGTGTGTGTATGAAAGAGAGAGAGACGTTTGTGTGGCGGGACAAGCACTGAATGTTGATACTGTTTCTTTTGAATCACGTGTGTGTGTGTGTGTGTGTGTGTGTGTGTGTCTGTGTGTCAGCTGTGCGTTCATGCTGATGAACAAATCGTTCTTTTGAAACGACTCGTTCGAGCTGATTCGCAAATCGTTTGGCAGGTTCTGTAGAGAATGACACACGCTACCTTACAGCGCTTACTTTTGTTATGCTATATATAGCAGTCTGTGTATGGTGTCAGTGACTTGTTTTTAACGGCTGCGTTTGTTGGCAATGCTAAATATATATATATATATATATATATATATTTCAGATATCAGTTCAGTTCCTTAGTATATATATCACAATATATCATATCATAGTTCATTAGTTAATATGTAATATATAGTCAAAAAAGCTCAATGTGTAATTCTCAATGTGCGTATGCAATTGTAGACTTGCAATGTTACTTGCCCTAAGTTCTATGTTTCTTTGAACATAGTAATTTTACGTGAACCATCCAAAAGAACTAATCGAAATTGCTTCCTGTCCTGATTTGTAAGTCGCTTTGGATAAAAGCGTCAGCTAAATGACTAAATGTAAATGTAAACTATTTTTACTGCACACAGTAAAAGACCACAGCCATGTGATGTGAGTGTGTCTAGTCCAAAGGGTTTATTCGAGTACATGTCCTAGATTGTCATTTAATCTGCGGGACTATTTATAGGGTATGATAATCTCATGAGCACTCACTGTAAACTGCATTTATTGGTGGGTATCAGGCAGGTGAAGGGGTATTTTGGTTAAAAATAAACAAAAATCAGTTACTGAGCAAGTACAGTATATAACAGTTTGGTGTTCAACACGATCTCCAAACCTTACCCCAATTCACAGCAGTAAATTTATAATGATGATTTATTTGAGTTGTCGGGTTCGATTTCCTGGGAAATCTGTAAACAGAAAGAAGATCCGCCTTCTAAATAGCGCGTGGATGCTGTTCTTACAGTAGCTGTCATGCACGTTCAGAAAATAACTGCAAGCAACTTGCAATTTTATGTTTCGAACAGAGATGGTGATGGAATGTAAAAGTCCACGAACAGATTTACTGACACTCCTTGTTTCCCTAAAAGCAAAAGTAACTTGGACAGCAAGAAAATGGAAGGATGTTCAAAATGTGTCATGTACACTATTAAATTTGCTCCTCTGGGTGGGTAATCCTTCATACTTGTGTGTTCTTTGTCATTTTGTGAAAATTGTATGTCAATATTTATTTGTGAATATTGATGTTGCGCTTTCAAGGCAGCTAGCGTGATCTGTGATTATGGTTCTGTGTTTTCGTGGGTGTTTAGCTAAGCATTGGCATGGAGATCTGGAACAGTTTTTTGGAACTGTAGACGTTCGAACGAAAGAACTGGGTCACAGGGAATAAATCAAAGAGCGGGACATGAACTTTTAACATGAATCCATTACATTCAGCTTAGCATATTAGCATGACCGCAAAGAAAACGAAGTCACATGATATGATAAGCAAAGTAAGCCTCTGTTAAATCAAGAGCTGAAAGATGATTGGTCCGCGCGATCTCACTACATCTGTGTGTTTTTGTAAATGAACTTTAAAATAAATACTCTGGAAACGCTGAATGGACTGCGCTGCCTTGATGTTGTAATGCTGAGGTCATTTTGGGTCAAACCAACAGATGTTGAATTTTGAGTTTTAAAAGCTTCTCTTCTAAACACTTAAAATAATGTAAAGTAAATAAAATAAAGTCAGTCATATACTTGAGTTTTTCCATGTCATGGAGGGTAATTTATCCCTGCCAGAGGACCAATAAACTTTGATGTATTAATAGCATAACCTGTAAACCTTCTCACCCAAGATTATGTCCTAGTTATGTTTTCAGTTTTTTATGGACCTAGCTCACTTGCTTTGGATATGTGTGCTTTTTGTGTGATTTAAGATATGGCAAAATACTTGATTCCGTTATTGTCTGATGGATTATCTGGGGGTCTTGTAGAAAGACTACAATGTGCTATCTTGAAAGACAATATAGGACGTTCTGAGAATGTTCCCTGTTAGCTGAGTTGTGTTTAATTTACAGTGTTTTATGTCTTTTGTGTGTTTTTGTGCAGATTGCAGGTACGGGTGTCTTGGCTATTGGACTTTGGCTGAGGTTTGATCCAAAGACTAAAAGCTTATTTGAAGGGGAAAACTCTCCTTATGTCTTCTACACAGGTCAGTAGTTGTTTATGTATGTTGTTAACACAACTGTGTGTTGTGCATTATGGTTATAAATAAAATGATGTGTGTGTGGGTGTTCTAGGTGTGTACATCCTTGTTGCGGCTGGAGCTTTGATGATGATCGTGGGGTTTTTTGGATGTTGTGGAGCCATCCAGGAATCCCCTTGCATGCTGGGATTGGTAAGTCCCACATTATGTATCTTTCCTGGGTCGTTCGTCCTCGTCTCATGCTGCATTCTGATTCACCTACTTGTACTATACCCTAAACGTATGCACTGTTTTTGTTATAGGAAAGTATATACATTTTAGAGCATAGCAAAAGAGTATGCATGTATTGGGACATTCTTACAAATTTCTACATATCTACGATTTGTGACATACTCATTCTAATTTCTAATACTATTTAGGATAGATAGTATGCAACGCAGGGTTAGTTTTATTACAGGGTGAAAAATCTGTCCGTTTGACTCTGTTGCTTTGTTTTGTCCTGTAGTTCTTCTTCTTTCTGTTGGTTATATTTGCTGTCGAAGTGGCTGCTGGAATTTGGGGCTTTTCCAACCAGACCAAGGTGGGCGTCACATGCGCAGTGCAAACGCAGGCAGACAAAAACACACAGTCTCTAATCTATGTTGATGTCTTTGCGTCTGCAGGTTATTGAAGATATAACTGCCTTCTACAGGCAAACGTACGATAACTACAGAGAAACCAAACAGGATGCATTGAAGGAAACACTCCGTCTCATCCAGCATGGCGTAAGATCTCGTCCCTGTTTCTTTATTTTATCTGTTGCCATTGAGTTAAAAACAAAGCAGAATACAAAGGTTTGACTGCTGAGCATGCGCCAGCGTTGTACCAAAAAATCCTGGAGAAGATTTGGTCTGTTTCCGGCACATGCTTAGCTGAGACTTGAACTGAAAACAGAATCAAGTCTATAATTTTATCAAAAAAATTCAGGATAGTTAGATGAAGAATCATGATGCGTTAGAGAATCGACTTCGCACCCCAACACCCACATGCTGGAAATTGTGTAAATTTCAAATTCAAATTCAAATTTTATTTGTCACATACAAGATCATACACAGTACGACATGCAGTGAAATGCTTTAAAGCCAGTGAGTCTGAGCTGTCTGTTTTTGGAAAAGCCATTTTTAATAAAAATAATAAATAAATAAAGTAACAAACTCTTCGTAGCTCATTGAGATGGAAGCTTCGCTAATTTGTGCTGACATCTACTTTAATCTCTCAGCTGAACTGCTGTGGCAAATCAGGAAACATCGAGGAGCTTTATCAGGACACCTGCCCCAGAAAGGAGGGACTTGATGTGCTCATTACAAAGGTAACAACATTTAAAGAAAACTGAGAAAGCTTCCAAATACCTTTTGTACTGAATAATTATACCGGGTTTAATGTTAAATGTGTTAAATGTACAGATAAAATGTAGAGCTGGAATGCACTGTATGTCGCATTGGAGCGTCTGCCAAAATGCATAAATGAGTTAAATGAAGAATAATATTATACAGTAATACAGCCTCTCAAGTCCTCATATGCAATACCAAATACATCTATCTAGAGGTATAAAGAAAGCAAGCACAAAATACTTCCATCAAATGGCAGTCAATGATTGTGTACATTCTATACAATGACTGTAAATTGACTTTACAGTTTACCTGGACCATATCATTCTAGAGCAACAGCAGACGTGAGGCAGGTGTGATTCTGAAGCGATTTCCAGCTGCTTAACTTTGAAACCCTGCGTATGGCGCAGCTTGAATGAATCACGCTGTGATGACCTTGTACTTGACCCTCCACTGGCAGGAGTAGAAAATCTAGAATGTTCTTTTTGGGCGGTTTACAGAGCAGAATGGAACTTCTCTTTTTCCAGTCAGGTCACGCTGAAGCTCCGGCAGGGTTTTAGAAAACCGAGATGCTGAAATGTCACTTTATTCTGTACATCGATAGTAAAGCACAGATTCATTCTGCCTGTACTGATTCCAGATCTTGTTTATAAATATCTAGAGCTGCCCTGACGCCATTGATGAAGTCTTGAACTCCAAACTACATATTATTGGAGGTGTTGGAATTGGCATTGGAGTGATTATGGTAAGTTGTTTTTGTATAGTTTGTTTCTTATTAATTTCTTTGTATAATTTTGTAATTCTAAAATTCTTTCGCTTACCCAGATGTGGTAGTTAACTTAGTTTGGTAGGTTATTATAAGCAAGATGTTTGTAGATTATTATTATTTCGATTATTATTATTATATTATTATTTATTGCTTTAATTAGTTTTGACATGACATCGGTTCGACTAATGGTGTTTCAGGCAAGTTTCAGGCGAGACTTCCTGTTTCCAGAACAATGGAAGATGGAGAGATTGTTTTTCAAAACATCTTTGACCACAGCCATAACTTTTGCAGTTCCGAAAATTAAAAATTTTGCAGCACCAAAATTACACACTGCGGCTTTAAATGGACACGTGTATGACATGCAGCAAATGACATCAGTGTGACAGTGTGACATCACATGTTCGTTGATGGAACGTTCGCTCTGTGTTTGCAGATCTTTGGCATGATCTTCAGCATGATGCTGTGCTGTGCCATCCGAAAAACCCGGGAGATTGTGTGAGGGTCTCGTTGCCTGGGCAACTGCCAGTGTGTTCGTGTTGCATGGTGTCTGTCCCAAAGCACATGACTTCATCAGCTAGGAGCCAGTTAGATCACAGTGACCAGCGCACAATCTGTACACTTCTCTGATTGACAGGAACTCACTCCTTATCTTAGTTCAGGCAGCTATGTTGCCGGGTTTAGTCATGAGTAAGAAGACGAGAGGATTGGTTTAGCATTCCAAACCCACTGAATAAGGCCTTCAAGTCTTTTTATATTTTTTTTATCATTCGTAGTAGATTTTAAAGATTAACCATTGTGTTCTTTATTGTACTTGCAGTATTGCTTGATATAAATGTAAACCTTTATTGTTTTACTGTTTTATTTCGGATTTGTGAACAGGGTTGATTTAGCGACATCAGTGCATATGGTTCAAATAAAACCAAATCATACCTGAATTACATGGCTGCTGTTTTTGTAGTTGTGGAATGTGTGTGTGTTTGACTTGTTTTTAACAGTAATCATTGTTTTTTTAACAGGGCTGCTGATAAGAGACTCTGTAAACGAATTTGAAGGAAAAGGTTGTTGCACAAGCTTAATGAAGTTTCCCACAGTGATGACTCATAGTCCCTTCATGTTGTGACCCCGGTACGGCCTCAGTTTCCCCTCATTTTGCGTGTATCATTTTCTCTTCCGTTAATCCGCTCCTCTTTCTGTTTGCTTACGCTTGCTTCTCATTTTTACAGTCTTCAGCTGAGCTGCCGTAGAGATAAGTGTCGGATGGGTGGCTGTATAATTATTTGCTACCTGTTTCTCTTAATTGTCAAACACTCTCACACACTATAAATATTTATGTGGCTAATAAGTAACGCTGTGACTCACCAACAAACCCAAACAGATTCGACCTTCAAAGAGATCGTGAGAAAACACGCAGAGGCGCACCCATCAAAACATTTCCTGTACTGTAATTTTATCAAAAACCTCAAAACTTACCATAAGTTAGGATTTAAAATAAGTCCATACACAAGGAATAACATCCTTTCTCATGCAGTGTTGTAAAACGGGAGTTCCGAAGCAACTGAACGCATTTGTGTTGACGACTTTTTTGAATTGAAAGAGTTTTTTCATTACTAATATCACCATAATGTTTTGAGTAAAAAGTTTACTTTATGGTATTGGAATTTCTCTCTGTTGCTTTAATGGTGGCATCCGCCTGAGCTGGTTTTATTCCAAACCTGAAGATTCACAGCATGGTCTGGGAATGTTTGTGAGAGTCTGAGGGGGTTTTGTGTTTTAATGGAAGGATTCTGATCTTAGAAGTTAACGTGGTCTCTGTCTCACATGTTTTACTTTTGATTATGATTTAATAGTCCAGAATCTGAAATCTTTCTTGTGTTTTGTTTGGGGCAGTTATTTTGCCTTGAGCAAGGCACCTTAAGTTACTCCACATGTGCTGTAGTTGTGTGTTCACTGCTCATTTGTGTGGGTTAAAGGCAAGTATGGGTTATCACACCTTGACAAATATATCACTTCGCTTTTTACTTTGTTGTATGTCTTTACTTTTTATTTATAATAATTATTTCCAGATTTATTAGCTAACCGATCATTGCTTTGTATAAAAGCATCAGTTAAATAGTTAATACTAAAAATAGTTATTAGTGAAAATAGTTAATACAACAGTTTTTGAATTTATTGAATTTAAAGTACGTCATTGTCATCCACTTCGTTTCACTTTAAAAATGCACGTTTTTTTAGATTTTATGGACCGTGCTGCCCCCTGGTGGTCATCCAGATAAAATGCGTTAAACGAGCGTCAGCCAACCAACAGCATAAAACTTTACAACTCCTTCGACAAACTTTACAAAATACATTTGAGTAAAGTGATGACATCTGTATAATGACTCGCAATGCTTAATGTAGTTTTCAGATGCTCATTAACTAAAGATGAGGAGAGAACTTTGATGAGTCTGAATAGCTCGACCTATGATGATAGCTTTAGTAACTTTAGCCTATGTCTAAAGTGGATGACTTACAGTAGAGTTGTAAAAGGTTTGATCACTTTATATATGTATCTGTACACTTCAAACAGAGAGAGAGAGAGAAAGTGTGTTACAGTATTCATAAAAGTCAATTACCCACCACCGGCTGTGAACAGATGCAGGCTCGGATATGCTCTGTATTAGATGTTAGGGCTCTTTCTTGGGAATTATCCACTGTCTGAGTTTGAATTTGATTTGGGACAGTCTGTGTACATCTGGTAACAACATCCGATAAAAAGGTGAGTCTCCATTATTATTATGACGACGATGACGTCATACCCTTTGATTTTACTTAATTTTATGATAATGTTGATGTTTCAATGACTCCAGTTGAATTTTCTGTGCTATCGAATATGTAAAGAAGTGAATTATGATTAAAAGTATGACACTGAAGTATTGATAAGTGAGGAGTTGGTACATCTTAAAATATCAATATCTCTGTATTCTGTTCAGTTTTGTGTTGCTCAATTAATATTAATTGGCTAGTTCTTGTTTTTGTTTGGAGTTTTTTTTTATAAATTGCAGTGAAGAGAATTAATTGTAACTCCTTTAAATATCTGTTATTATTTATCCTACTTTTTAATTGGCTATTTCTATTAAACATTTTCTATTAACCTTTTTAAAATAACAAACAGATTAAATGAAAAGAAATAAAACGTTCAATTTTTATTAAACAATTACAATTTAATGGCTGGTTAAATCATTTGTGCATTGATTTTGGCTTGTATGTTTAATATTACGCACAATCACTAACGTCATGCGTGACTTTCATCACGGCTCACTCGTGCTCCACAAAACACACCAGCCAGAGGATGCAAATGCTTCCTTCACACATGAAGTCAAAGCACTCATGCAGCTTCTGTGGTGTGTGTTTTAATCGACTGAGAAATGATGAGATACCAGCAAGCTTCACTACATCTCTGGAGACTCCAAATGACCTGCATTTTTGCAGCGAGTGCTGGTCTGACCGCTGTCTGACCACTGACTGATGCTTTGTCTGTGGTGCGAGAGTTTCAGGTGAGACCGTAATCGGGCGAGTTGAGCGATTTCACCGACTGGATTCTGCACTGCTCATATGTGCACTGATTAGTGGCTATATTAAGGCTTTGAATAAGGTCACCGAAGAATACCTTCATTCTCACCGTCTGTGTCCCAGTGGCAAGAGGTAACTGCATGTTTCATTGCATTTTAGTTTCTTGGACTCTACAAACTGTTTTAACTACATGCAAAAGATTTTTAATGAAGTTAATATTAAATGAATTTTGCTCAGATTCCACCTCTGTCTGACCTGATTTCTCTGTTTCCTTGTTCGTAAGGCTGCATGTGCATGATGCGTGTGAGGACGAGGAGCGTAGAGGACAGGAGAAGCTCGCATTTTTAAATGCGTGACTGTGAGCATGCTTGCATGAGTACCAGCTGCATCTATGGCTGAACATCCTGAAGATCCTCTGGTGCTGCTGGAGATACTTGAGGTGTTGGGTGCGTGCCGCGGAAGCGTGTCGTACGCCGACATCTGTGTGTTTCTGAGTGGACGTTTCAGTCTGCATCCGCTTCTGGACTTACGGAGTCTTCTGTATTCCACTGCCTGTAGAGATCCTTGTTTCCCATCCACTCTGTTCAGAGAGCGTCTGCACCCGCCCTGCAGCAACCGTCTCTCTGCAGCTGCTGATGTTGTTTCTCTGTTCAACCTCTTAATGCACACACGCATGGCCCCTACATACACACAGAACGTTCAGCCGCTGACACCCTGTCAGGTCTGTGGGAAGGGGTTTGTGCGTTATGACTGGCCGGCCGTCATGCCCGTCACAGGAGAAGGGACCGCCTCTCAGGACTGTAAATATGAGAACCTCCCTTGTGAGGCGATCAGTCTCAACACAGAGGCTTCACGCGCACGGACCACCTTTGAACTGCTGGCTTACCCTCACTCGTACATGCACAACCAAGGCAGCATGCAGAACGCTCAGTCTATGGATGCTTCCAGTGATACGATCAATCAGGAGGCAGGCAAGACGTCGGCGACCAATCAGGAAGCCCGTATTGTTCGTTCCTGCTCTCAAAAGAGGAGTGCCTTTAAAGAGGGCCACAAATTGTTACCCTTCAAGTCCGTGGAAGGCGTCGGCCAATCAGAGAAAAACCCAGATGGACCAAGAGAGCATGGTGAGGAACTGCTTTATATTACTCAAAAGAACCCCTATCCAGATCCTGCAACATATGCAAACGATCACCACACATGCAACCCGGCATCACACACGCAAGGTCTGCACGAGCATTTGTACACAAATGCAACACAGTCATTTGACGCATCAACACATCCAAGTGTATCGGACACACAATCAGACAATGCATCATTCGATGATGCTATAAACCCTTACAGCCCTGATCAGACTCAGTGGCATCGGAAAAAACATGAGAGTTTGGATGAACTTCAAACATCTACCTACTTTGGGCCTACTGTCTCCGTTGAGAAGGCTCAGCAGACTCCATCTTTGCAAGTCAAGAGCCACAGTTTGGACATCGATAGCAGGACGGCAGATGAAAGACTTGAACATGAAAACTCAGGCTTGCAGAAACCACGATCAGAGCGGTCGGTCTTGGAGAAGACTGGAATGCGAAAGCCAGAAGTTTTTAAACTGAGCTTCGACGGCTCAAGTTTTGACATTCCTGGTTTTGATCCGCGCATCGTCAACTCGGTTCGGGACACCTTCAAGCGTTTGAGTGGCATGAGTTTGGACGCGTGGTACGATTGGTCGCCCACCGCAGAGGGTGTGACTACCGTGAGCACCCAAACGGAACCTGCAGATCGCCGTGCTTTGCGTAGCCTCATGCTTAGCGAGAAACTTTCCATTGACAACCCCGACATCGCTGAGGATGACATCAGCGCCATCTTCCGTTTCCTAGATGATATTAGCATGTGCGGCTCCATGGCGGTGCTGCCAGGGGAAGGGGGTGGAGGGGCCCAAGACGGGGGCGGAGCTGGGCTGCCAGAGAGGCGTGAGCGTTTAGGAAAATTGAGGCGGTTGTTTCACTCTATGGAAGCACCTGAGGAGGGCGTGCGATGGGGTGTGGGTCGGCTGCTTCAACGGGTCGCAGAGCTGGAACAACAGTTGGAGCCAATCACAGAGCTGCGTGAGCAGCTAGCGCTGGTGCTATCCACACTGAACCGACTGGAACAGCGTGAGCTGTCCACATGTTCACATTCTCAAGAAATGTACATGCAGCCCACACCTCGACCCACACCGCAGCTCAGCATACAGTCACATGGCTCTCCGAGGGTCAACATGGGAACAGAGGTGCCCAACGAAGCTGCAGCCAAACGTAGACGTCTGTTTGTCCGCAGGGCCTCCAAAGCTCCCACGGAGAGCAGCGGGTCTGAAGCTCACCGAGAATGGAGCATCAGTTTCACCAAGGAGCCACATTTACAGCCTGCTAAGGTAACACAACTGTATATTTGACACTAGTTAGTTCTTTGCCTTGTATGTCAGTGGGTTGCAAATATGTAAGCTTGGAATTAAATGGATAAATTAGATTGTATTACTAAAAATACGAAGATAAGTAAAAATACATCGATTTTTAGC
The DNA here is from genome assembly GCA_036877585.1 of Botia kubotai. Lineage (NCBI taxonomy): Eukaryota > Metazoa > Chordata > Actinopteri > Cypriniformes > Botiidae > Botia > Botia kubotai. The sequence continues at coordinate 55,098 of JAZGTI010000062.1, forward strand.
AGCCAATCAGAAAACTCTCCAGAAAGGCCTCTGAGTGGTTGTGGGTCATTGTGCAATGAGGGTTTGCTGTCTCTATTCAGAAGCATTTTTACTGATCACACATTTGGCTGCATTGTGTACTGTATGCAGCCTTTGTCTTATTAAATGTCTTGTTTTGGTTCCTCAGTTTGATCAGTTGAGTGCGGTGTATAAGAAAGAGGGTCCCATAGTACAGGAAGTGACCAGCTTCCACCTCATGCCACCTGAAGCCCACATTCCCTCCCGTCGTACTTCTCTCCAGAGCACCGCCCAGAATTCCACAGACCGCCCCAAAGTGACCTGGAACCAGTCTGACTTAATGCCATTAGACCTTCAGGTGATTATTAATGTGATTATTATATATATTGAGTGAAAACCTTTTCTATGTATATAGAACTCTAGGAATATACTATAGACTAAAACTAAGACTATAGACTAAAATGTTGTTTGAAGTTATGAAGGCACATATATTTGTATGCTTTGTTCTGTTTGGGTTTAGAGATTCCAGACCCAATAAATAGTTAAAAAAATCATACTTAATATACAACATATACTTAATACAATACTATACAACATATAACATGAACGTTTTGGACAATTTTTTTAATGTTACTGTAACGCAAAAATAATTTACATCTGATGAGCATAGGCATAAATAGCTTAGGTCAATATTGTCTCCAATCCACCTTTATAATTGTCATTGTAATGAGTACACACATTTAATTTTTGGTTTCTGGCACCCCAAACACAGACACAGTAAAAGGATTACAAAAGATGCATGTATGCTGATCGCATGTAAGCTTATAATGCATGCATGTTGATCGCATTTGACAACTATATTATATACTGTATGTATTGTGCAGGCCCCGGAGTCCATGGAGTTCTGGACGGATGAGATTTACACGCCGGCGTCCGACACACTCCTGCGGCGTTCGCAATCCTACACTCGCTGCAACAGGAACCAGGCGTACCGCATCGCAGCCCTGAGCGTCACTGCCACCATAATCCTCATTCTCATCATCGTCATTCCACTCAGCACCGTGTAACGTACATACAGTCACATGATATCAACATACGCGTTGTTTCAAAGGCCCAAAACATAATCATAGTCTTTGCATGTACATGAATGCAAACATTGACTGTTACTTGCCACTGCGACGCAAGAATGTAGAACGTAGAATGTTTGCGCGTATTTGCATACGCGCGTTTCTAAATTAAAACGATGTAAAATGGTACAGTATGTGTTTATAAGGTAATCATGTAAGGATTTTAATTAAGGCATGTTGTACTAACGAATCACTATTGAAAGCAACAAGCATGGCAGATCGCCTTCAATGCAAAGCATATGCACAAAAAAGCTTCTTTGCAAAAAAAAAAAATTCCCAAACTTTCCATGGGCTTTCCCTATATTTCCATGATATTTCCCTATATTTCCATGAGATTTCCCTATATTTCCATGAGGTTTCCCTATACAGAATGTTTAGTTAGAATGTTTATGTTTTGAATTTAAGCAGTCGATATTTCACAGTTTTAAAGCTGATTCGGCTGTTTGGATTTAGGTTGTTCCGGTATACCCTCTTTGTTGATGGCTGTTGGGGAGTTCCCATTAGTCTAATGTAATATCTTTGAAACCTGAAACGGGCAATGACTCGCTCACACAGAGGCTTCGCTCTCTTTGCCCCTTTACTTGCACTCTATTAAAATGCTATGAAAATCCATTGATAGAAGCAAATTTACCTGCACCTGCCCCTTTAATACAGCTCAGCGCACCCCTTTGCTGTGGAGAAAATGCCAGCAGTAACACACATCGTATTTCTCCCTCACATTCTTTATAAATGACCTGCATTGGTGGTGAATACCACCAGAACTATGATAATTTGACAAAGCATAATATTCTCTCTTTTTCCCCACAAAAGCTTAAAAGAAAAGTAAATGACCCTCCAGAGATCCAGAATGGATGTACAGTGGTGGATCAATACAGCACGCATTTTCAATTTGCTGAACAACAGCACTAAACTTTTAATGGGCTGTGATGGGACTGAGTGAGTGAGAGAGAGAAAGAGAGAGAGAAAGGAAGGGTTTGTCCTCTTTATTGAGCCTGAAGGTTCCTGAGTCCTAGTTCTGTCTGCAGCAGCTGATTAATGAGTATAGCCTCTGATTCGTAACCACCTAGCAACCATCCAAGCATTCATACCACCCAACAAAGTCCCAGCGATCACCCATGAAACCTTAACAACCAGCAATGTGCTAATAACTTAAAACACCTTAGAAACTGCATAGCAACGCTCTAGCAACCACCTAGAACACCCTAACAACCACATAGCCGCATGCTAACAACCACTGAGAAGATGATAACCCAGAATTTTATTTAGAATTTGTCCTCTGCATTTAACCCATCCAAGTAGTTGAAGTTGTGAACACACTGCAAACCGTGAACACACACCAGGAGCAGTGGGCAGCACCAGGGCAATTTTTTGGGCAAAGGCATCGAGGGGAACACAATCCTCCCCCAAGGTGACTCAAGCACCCACCCCCCCTGTGCCCCAGTGCCTGGTAAACAATCAAGGGTAAGGTACTAGTTGTTACCGCTGGCATTGGGAATCAAACTGGCAACCTTCTGTTTGCAAGTACAACTCGCTGCCCAGTGGGACACAAGTAGGCTAGCAACTACATAGACCCAGCCGTTTTCTTGATAAAAACACTAATAGAAATCACTCAAACACTCACTGGAAAGTGGGAAGAACATAGCAAATTACATTACTGAACTGTTATGCTGTTGTACTTTTATGCTCTCTTATGCTATTACAAAGATCCGTGTGCAGACATTGTGGTGGAGATCTGTGAACAACTTCCAGTCTTCCCAAATATTGCGTTCCTCCTATTTAGACCCTCATTCTGTCTTTTTGGGCCTTCTGTGACTTTAGTGTTTCAGGGTTTGTGTTTTGACAAATCTGATATGCAATTGAATGTTGAACATTTTTCATATAAAAATAGCTAAATACTGCAATGTGAAGACAATTTTATAAGATGTCCAGTTTTAAAAGTGAGGGTGCAATTTTTTGTGCAGTTATCATTATTCATTTGTATTGTTAAAATAATAACTGTTTTCAAACAGTTCTCCTCCAATCTGCCATTGGTCAGATAACAGTCCTGCCCCAAATTCATGCTATTGGTTATAACAATGTTGCTTCTGTATGTCCAATTGGTTGGGACAAACTTGCATGTACAGAAGGATGTTGGGTAGTGCCAGAAAGACACATTGTTTACACTTTGGGTGAAAATGGCCTACAAATAACATATTTAAGTGAAACTGATGGAAGAAAGTATTTTAAAATAAAAATGACACACTTCACCCTTTATGGAGCCAGTGTTAGAAAAGTTTTGTCTTGACATCATTTCTTCACAATTACTTTTGAGTTCCTCTTTCATATAGAAAAATCCTACAAACTCCACATCAGAATCTCCTTTATAATTTTCCACAGTTAAGGAAATGTTTCTTTGTATGATTATACCTATATATACCTATATCTGGATAGGGATTCCTCTATTCGAGGGCACCTTTGACTGTGACTAGATATATAAAATATATATATATATATATATATATGCCTCTTATATTGTCTTCATAAAGCTGGTTTTGGTTTATCAATGAGTCTGTGTTTTGTGTGTCTTGTTTTAATTGTTGTTCAGCAATTTAAAAAATGCTGAATGGCACACAGGAAGTAGCTGGATCGTGACAGCGATAATGGTCATATGGAAGTGTTTTTGTGTAATAATATCAGCACACTATAGCTTGCTGGAGTTTTAATATTTCAGGGCGCTGCTCTTCTAAACATTTATTATCTATTTATGATCTGTCAGTTCCGTTATTGACGTAAAAGCACTTAACCACACTTACACACGCTCCGAATGAGTGTTCCTTCTAATGCAGTTTACCTAAACTCTCCACTGGCTTCTGCCTCCACCCTCCACACATATTCTGAAGGTGATTTTGTTTCATGTCAGCCAATAGCGGGAGGTTTTATTAGCTACAGCTCACGTATTGATTGTACTGATACTGTGAAGTGTGGCCTAATTTAATTAGCAACTGTAATCTAATTGAATGTTGTTTCATATCAAAGATATCATTTGAAATTATAGTGCATAAACAGTCTCCCAGAATGAATCGTGATTGTTGGATAATCTTGCATAATTACATTTCTAATTTCTGTTATTACGCAAAAAGAACTAAGGATATATAAATTGATGTACCTTGGGAGGGGTATTGTACCTTTTAATAAATTATTGTCTAATACTTATGTTTTGCACCCCACAGACATGCTAAGGATCACTCTGTAAATTGATCTTAAAGTTGATCATAATATAGTTTTATAAAGGAGTTTGCAGACAATACAATTTGGCAAAGGGTGGCTACTTTGATAAAGCTAAAAAGTTTTGAACGCATTTAACATTTTTAGCCATTACATAATTCTTATACTTTAATTTGTTATTTCATAGTTTTGATGACTTAAAGATTATTTTTACTGTAAAAAGCTGTAATAATAAGTGTAGCTGTGTAAACCTTTTACAGGGTATTTAATGCTGTAATCCGTAACTTTTGCCTCGCTAGCGCCATCTGTGTTTGAAACATAACATTGCAGGTTACTTTACGTGCTTTTCATTACGTATATAGAAGTTAAATATATCCGAATTGACATTTCCCGGAAAATATGACCGGACTGCTTAAATTGTACATCATTATTTTTATCTTATCGTTGTGAATCTGGGTAAAGAGACGGTTTTGAACACTGATCTGTTATGCACTTGCTCAATAACTGTTTATTTTTTGTTCTTTTTGTAATCAAAACACTTGCGGATTGCGGCTTTAATCAAACACAATCTTTAAATGACCGGAAACAGACGTAACTGTTACCATGGAGACATGGTAACAACAAACTCCGTGCGCAGTAGAGCTGCGCAATAAACCGTCTCCATGGCAATCGCTCCGATCCACTGTAGACGCGTTTACGGACTTTAGATTCGTGTGATCTTTTATATTTACACGTTTTCTGGCGAGCTACCATTCACAAAAGGCATCGAAATGGATCATGTCCGGACCTATAATCCGCGCGTCCGTGTGGGCAACTGGAAAGAAGACGTGACTTTAGAAGAGGTTTGTTGTTTAGACGCATCTCTGTTAAAAGGCAAACAGCGCAGGTGTGACACTGGTGGATTAATGATCGGTGTCTTTACAGGAAACTCTGAAGCAGTTTATCCTTCAGAAAGAAAGAGGTGAACTTACTATCCAGAAAGAAGGAGCTCTGAGGCAAAATATCACGAAACCGGTAAGAGAAAGCGATTACAATGATTCACAAAGTATCTGTCATTTGTACTTTCATAGGAACTAATGGAGTTACATTAGACGATAAAAGCAGCAAATAAATAATGCTAGAGCTTTATTCAACAACTAACTTGGTCAATTTTGCAGTATACGCCCCTGGTGTGGATGTTTATTTAGCATTATTTAGCTTATTACTCAACTGGATTAAATTCAGTTTTATTCTTGTAGCGCTTTTCGCGTTTTTTTGTAAACCGAACATTTACATAAATACATATGTCGTTTTTATCATAACAAAATTGATTTAATATTTTGTTTGTAGTGCAATTATAATGCAAAGAAAGTTTCACGCGTGGCTTAGGTGTCTATAAATTCGTTTTGGGTTCACAGTACGTCAGGCTGATTATTTTGTTTAGGTTAGCCTATCGGTGTCGCAGAATGGTTTTCTGCACTTTGGCGACACGGTCCTTCTGGTGAACGTTGGAGGTGAACAGTATGACACACCGGGTCCTTGTGTTCTCAGCATCATCGCTGACAGCAGTAATATTGAGTCACATTCAGAGACAAATCCAGTTCCCCACCTGGTAGGGCCCCTCCAAGTGGGAGGAGCCCACAGCATGGACCCCTGTGTCAGAAACGCCTTTGTCATTACAAGGTAGAGACACAAACATGCACATTTCCACAGATGCACACACCTGTAAGCACACAAATATGTTGATGTGGTTTCTCACCTGTGATCTAGTGTTGATGGAACGTCAGATGGAGAGGTGGTCAGATACGACCAAAACTTTGCCCTGAGAACTACAGCCGGCTTTGCCGGAGAGGTAAGAGAGCAAATAAAAAGGAATATAGAGTTTTTTAATAACGTTGGGCTTGGTCTGTGGTTCTGATGCATGTACAGTTTCTTCAAATGGTTTAAGTGTGTTGCAGTTATCATCAGTTCAGTCAGCTTTATAGTCATAAACCAGTTACAATCTTAGTATCACTAATTAGTGATTCGTTTCCTAATTAGACGTCTTATAGTGAACAATACAATTTGCACCATGTATTCTGTACATTCCATGTGTTATACATATTTAACAATTTCAAATGTTTTTCTTTTTATTATATGTAAAGCTGCGTTTAAATAGTGTAACACTGTTAGAAGTGCTAAATCAATCTGAATTTAAATCTGAATTTAAATCTGAATTTAACTGAATCTGAATGGCTCCTCGTAGCTCTTCCTGGCCAGTGACCACAGGACATTTCTGAAGTGTGCTAAGAAGTCTCGCTTACAAGAGTTGAGCTTGGTAGAGAAGATTGATTTCCTCTGCTGGTGGAAAGTGATTTATTTTGACCCTCAAGAGAGGCTTGAAAATGAGGGTTATCCTGTGCAGGTATCAGACATTTTGAAATGTAATCTCTGTTATTACTGAAAACATTCACTTGTGTACGCAAACACACTTTAAATGATGTATAATGGATGCTGTTTTTGCAGGTCAACAGCAAGGTTTTGATTTCCCATTGTAAAACCAATCAATGTTTGGCTGCACTTGGCAATCACATCCTGTGGTAATGTATACATATATATTTTGAATTGTAAATCAATACCCCAATTACTCAGTTTAAGTGAGCAAGCTACAGATAAACAATATAGATGCTTTATATTCACTCAGGCATAAAAACATATTTCTCCTAGAATTGGTCTGATTATTAAAATGAGTTTTTGGCCAGGAAGCAGATTAGTTCTTTATGGTAATATGGTTCTTTGTGTGAAGAAGCCTAAATAATTATAATAATTATAACAATTTTTGCTTCACTTCAGCTTAGTGTTTCAGTTTTGAGATTTATTTGAGGTATAAGTTGTAGCTGAATATTTAGTTTCTAAATAAATGTAACATTTTTTAAAGTTGTGGTTTACATTCTGTATTTCCTCAATGTAAATATAACATTAAGGTTACTTTTACCATTTCATACTGCACACAAAGTAATCTGTAATCTTATTTTAAGTATAATTTAATATCCATGCAATTATTCAGATGATAGAGGTGTGTATTTATTTAATTAGTGTTTGTGTGTTTAGGACTCCATTTGGGAAGGAATATGAACTCACTGCTCATACCTTCATGGACTCCCATAAAGCTGAGCAGGACAATAATCATTGGCTGTTTGTCTCTGCTAATCCTGCCAATCAGAGTCAAAGCCTACTGCAAACCCAACCAGATGCTGCCATAAGAGATGAGCTCAGAGAAGGGCCAGAGCCAGCAAAGAACACACAAGAACACAGTTAAAAACAGATGAAAAATGTAATAATTAGACCAATAAATATTTTTTTGTAAAAAAACACATTTTATTTCTTTATATATACTACATTTTTATATCGTATAGTGTGGTATTACCATAGCATCAGTGATTTGCATGTTACAAAGTTGATTGATTGAAATCTAAACTGCATCCAAAAAGCAGTCAACATTTCTCCATTACTCACTGCTTCCCCCTGCTGGTGACGAGAGGTTTCATAAGCGCTCCCGTTGTAATGATCATGTATGATTTACTATACACAGATCACCCACAAATTCACGCATATTAACGTCTTCAAAGTCACTTGAGCGCTTACTAGAATTTTAAATTAGAGTTTTAGAAACAAATGTTGCTAAACATTCAGAATTTAGCCCAGGTCGGATGTTTTGTCTTGGATCGTGTCTGTTTATTTTTCCTGCATTTTTTTTCTTCTGCGTCTTTTTTTAGCGATTTTTTCTTTGGCTTGGTACGTTTTCCTTTCCCCTTGCATGGTACCTATGGAAAACAAACAACACTCTCTCGTAAACAGTTTGATATCTGGACTCAAGCATCTGTCTCGTACAATGGTTAGTGGAACGTTTTAAAACGTAACAGTTTGAATAACATTCTTATAACAAAGCAATAACGTTAATACAACATATACAAACTGGACGTTCCTAGTACTTTAAAAACAACATTTTTAACGTTTTTGTCACTGAACGGAAACGTTATGGAAACATTCGTACAATGTGTTAGCTGGGATAGTGTTGAAAATGAAGATTAAACAGCAATAGGTGACAAATACACCTGTGTGAACTTGTGGGGGAAGTGACGCCCCCTCTTCCTCTAAATATCACATATGTTACCAAAAATGTAAATGACCACAAAGTCATTACCACAAATGTTTCAGAAAGTGATGTCAGTTTAAAAAAGTATAATGTCATTTGTTTGTGGTTGCCATTTGGTTTGATTATTTGGTTTGTTATGTAATGCAATGACATTAATAAAGTGATTATTCAAATACTTTTTGCGGTCGCTGTATTTGATTGCTCACATAATCCAACATTCACAGTGATGCATGTCAATACAATGAAACATGGAGTAACGAAGGAATATTATAAGATAAATAATTTTGTGTTTCAAGGAGTCAGGAGACAGAGGAAGTGAAAGAGCAGTTTTTTAATAGGACAGAGAAACGGACCGTAAAATGCACGGAAACTTACAAACACATACAGCTTATAACAGTAATATGTCACATGATCATAAATAAATAAATAAATAAATACTAAAAATAAATACGTTAATTATTGAGTTAAGATGATTTAGGAGTCAGAAGATGGGACAGTGACATAAATTAGATTTGAATCAGTTGGTTACGTGTTTCCATGGCGTCCACTCGCTCCACTCAGAGCGAAGCAGAGGGTCTCTGGAGCGGACCCTCAATCTCGTGATGAGACCATGAACTTCAACCTTTGACCCCTCCCATTCAAAGGTCTTCAGCTGAGAGGATTAGACAGACAAAAACCAATAAATGACAATAAATGACTGAATTCTGTCATCATACCTTACGAAAGTAAAAACAAACGATTAATCAAGTTTGCTATGTGATATACTTTTGTAAAACAAAAAATAAGAGGGTATATTTTCAGTCTACTTTTTATGTACTTCTCAAAAATGTTTGTACTTCTCACAAACAATAGTTGTGTACTCTGTTTACTATGTCACGCTTAAAGTATACTTAAAAGTACACTTTTATAAACTAAAAGTGGGCCAATTTAGTCCTATACAGTATTAAAACATTTACTGTACATTTCAAATATACACATATTTCTAGTACCAGTACTTAAAACATGAAGCATACTTAAAAATATACTTGAATTTTGCTTCGGTAATAAAAAGAACTTGAAGTATATGTTTTGTAAGGGATTGTTTACTTCATGTCGTTCGTTTCTGTACGATGTTATTTTTGCGGGAAAAAACAACAGAGAAACAGAGTCCAGCTCCATCTTACCCTCCCGTCGTCGCGCATCTGGTACTCGATCTGATGCTTCAGCGGAAAGAAACTGTGCGGCTGTGGCCATGTAGAGGGAGGCGTCACCTCCACGTCCACCTTTGGCTTTTTTCTTCTTTGGGAACATATGGAAACATTTGGACCGGCTGGTTTAACTGACAAGAGCAAATAAATAACGCACGATCAATGATGAGACCCTTAGAAATACTTCTTTGAATACATTCATTTGCTTCATAGAGACATTGGGATCGGTAATGACAAACAGCATCAGAGCTTTCCGTTCCCCGCTGTTTTCCTTCAGAATCAGATTTAAAAAGAGCTTTATTGTCATGTGTGCTGCACAAATAAGGAATTGTCCTTGATTGATGGAGCTTCAATCAAGTACGCGCATCCAAACGCAACAGCAAATACATAATAAAAAATAGGAAAATGTAAAAAATATATTAATAATAACTTCCTTTATTACAGATTAGGTTTAACCCACATACTCAGTGTTCCTGTAGCTCAATTGGTAGAGCACTGCGTTAACACGAGGGTTGTGGGTTCGACATCCAGGGAACAGATACGTTGATATAAAATGTATAGCTTGAACGCACCGTAAATCGGTTTGGATAAAAGCGTCTTACAAATGCACAGATGTAAATGTACTCACTAATGTCTCTGAGGTAGAAGCTCAGCTCAGTTGTTATATAACAGCAGGAAGAAACCGCTTCCCCTGTTATCAGCAGGCGCTCAGATTCCTCGGAGTAGGAATTTGTGGTATGCGGAACATGAAACAGCTCATCCACCGACTGTGATAGCCAGCTACCATTGTCACTGCATACACGCAAAAATACACCGTGTTCAGATGAGCCAGTGTTTAAAATCAACGTCACGTGTTTGTGGACATGTCTGTCTTTATGATACCGTGTATTGCGCAGTCTGAAAGCTGTATAATCAGCTGACGTCCATGTGCATTTAAGGGTTTCCGTGCAGGAAAACGTTTCAGCTACGCAATTAATGTCAAAACCTGTGAAGAAAGACAAAACTGCATCTCAGCCCAGAAGAAACTGACCAGACAGAGATCTCATTTAGTCACTTGATACAGCGCTGTGGACAGACATTGAATGCGTAATGTATTAATGTAATATTGCGTAATAGTTAACATATTCCATGATGCTGGAATGACCATTCTTTCTTGGCACAGGAAATGTCTGTTGAACTTACACATCTCACCCACCTATCGAGACCAGAACAAAGGCTGTGTGTTCGAATCCCAGGGAACACACACGCTAATAAAAATATATAGCTTATGCGTTGTATTTCTGCCAATTGCAAAATGTAAATGAATGTTGTTTAAGGCTCAACATTGCGCTGTGTATATCGCGAGATCACGTTAAGCGTATGTTCCTACCTGCTGCTTCTTTAGACTTGTCCAATAGGAGATAGGTGTAGTCTTCCAAACCTTCAGCACTCCAGCAGGTGTAATTCCCAGTTTGGTCTTCCTGCAGCTCATACACGATCAATTTCGTTCCATTTGGTTGTTCGAACTCCGATTCCTCAACGTCCACTGCGCCGTAGGTATCCTCTCGTTTCCATGTGACACTTTCCTTATTTGTCTTACAGTCAAGAGTAACGGTAGTGTATTTCTCACCCAAGCGGACTGTATTACAGAATAAAGATACAAATACGACAATATTCAGCGCAGTGTGAATACCAGAACTACTAATGTGTTTACTTAAAGCCTATCCCAGCTAACAGGGAACGTTCTCAGAACGGAATGTTGTTTTTCTTTTAAAAGAGTTTACTTTTCAAATGAGCTTAATATTAAAGCAATCAAAATTGAATGGCAGTCCCCATCACTACTATTAAAAAGGTGGCGTGTGTCTAATACCTACATTTGTCAGGGAAAAGGGTTAGCGCTGACAGCTTTATTATAAGCACACTCAAGAGAAGAATGAACGTCATCAACCGGCCCATCTGGAAAGCCAAACAAAAACATATGAATAAATTAAAGTATTCATTTTTTTAATATTCATTTAAAGTCTCAGAAAAATCAGCAAAACAACCTCGATCCAATATCAATACTTAGGACAAAGTTCGATATTACCACGAAACTTACATTTTTCACTATAATTATATTTGCTATTTTTATCATTAAAATAACATTAATTGACGTAGCCTACATACACAATTTAAATTATGGTCAAAAATATATATTATTAGTTCTAAACCACGTTCTGTTCTTGTCCAAATAAATGTAATTACCTTGGACATGTAATTATAATAAATGTGTAAAAAAATCATCTTATCTCATATTAATCATCACTAAAGAAAGTTTTGTTGCATCTCTTACCTTACGTGCTTTATAGTGTGCGGCAAATTCAGCGCAAAAGGACCTCAGGGCGCTTGTTAAGATTTGTCGCGAAGTCTTTCGGCTTTTATTCCAGTCGTGGGCGATCATCCACTCACTCACTCTGTGGGCGAAAGTCCATGAATTCTAAAAAAAAGTTCCCCTTGAGGTGACTGTGAACAATGTGTTAAAATTACCACTAAATACGCATGTGGTCATTCTCTGCTAACTTACTAAAGGCTCTCTCTTTGTGTCATCACCACCATTTATTTTGTAAAAAAACAAGTGCTTCGTTTCCGTGAAACGCTTTTATAAACTTTGTCACATGCAAATAAGTATGTAGTCTAGTTAGAAAGCACGGTATAATATGTTAACATATTATATACTATATATATTATAATATATATTATATATATTATAACATATAACATTATTAAAGTTGTAAACAATCTTAGGTTGTAAGAACGTTTCCCTAACGTTTCCTTTAAGTGACACGAACGTTAAAAATGTTAAATGTTTTAGGAACGTTCAAAACCTCCAGTTTTTAGACGTTGTATTAAGGTTATTTCTTATTCAAATATTTTTAAAGTCTGTAACGTTTTTAAAACGTTCCACTGTCACATTAAGAATAAGATGTTTGACATATAATTTATAACGATAAGAAACATTCTTCCAACATTACCGCAATACTGTTTGGATAACCTTGAGATGAGTTTTAGAGAACATTAGTCAATGTTCTGAGAATGTTCCCTGTTAGCTGATAACATACTGTACTCTACTGTACTTGAAGAAGTGGTCATCCCTCCAGCGAGGAACCGGGAAAGTAAAGATCTGAAAGGGTAATTTAATGCATCTCTGTGACAGATAGATCTGGAGGTTCTAAGATCATCTACGGTTTGAGAGCACATGCAAGAAAATCTGTCTGGAAGAACAATGCAATCATCAAATCCAGAAGCGACAAGAACTTGAGCAAGTAGTACGGTGCAAATCTTCATGAACGGACCATCTTCACTAGGAGATCTGTGAGGTTTCTGGAAGCTCAGTCTTCTGCAGCTTCAGCTGGAGATGGTGTTCATTGGCCCATATCTACCAAGCAGGCTGGCCCATGTCTACCATTGTCCATGTCTAGATCTGTGCAGATGAGCAGTGCAAATGAGAAGTAATGCTGCGTGTCATCAGCATAAACATTGTTGTACGAGTGATCTAATGATTTGTATGTATGGTATAGCATATAATAGTCCAGAGCCATACAGTTCAGGACAGTATGGGGTGCAGAAACAATTTAAAAGGAAATTGCTAATACCAATAATAATTGTAGATATAATAGATATAATGATATAAAGTTTAATAGATTCATTTTCTTTTGCTGATAGTTTTATTTATTTTTGGTTGGGCGTTTGGTTGACTCCTTTTATGGAAATTGTTTCATGTACCATTTATTATTTCACCATCACGTGAATGAAATCTTGTTTCGTCACATTTTACTTTGTTATTTTTAATTCGGGTATTTTACGTGGACCCCAGCAAAACTGGCAACCACTATGTGGAAGTTGTGGCTATACGAAGGCAGAAATTCTTTCTTGAGTCGAATCAGTCAGTGGGGAGGTAATCAGACTTTTAACCACAAGCACACTGCGAGTCAGAGAAATAAGGAACAGAGATTTTGACATAGAAGGAGGTAAAAGGAAATATAGTAGGCAATACACCATGAGAAGTGCTCTTCAGTGAATTTAGCTTAAACGTTACATTTTTAAAAACGACGGTTTTATCCAAAGTGACTTACAGTTCAAGTTATACATTTTGTCAGCGCATGAGCTTCCTGGGATTTGAACCCAAAACCTCTGTGTTGCTATCGTAATGCTCTACCAACTGAGCTACAGGAACACAGCAGGAAATGTATTTTTTGACACATTCAGTTCTAAATAATGGCAAATTCTTTAATTCTTGTTCTCATAGCATCTACTTCCATATAGCTTGGAAAAGTGCTAATTTCGTTTTTATTTATTTTAAAAATATGTTTTATATAGTGGATGCTTGTCTGCGACTCACTTTTTTTATTTGCTAAGTCTGACCTGAATTTTCCCTTTTATCAACTTTAAATACCAGTGTGACAGAAACCAAACACAAGATGCCTAAACAAGATAAGAGGACTGAATAGTCTCTGTGGTTAAGACAGTTCCTCCAAACCAGCTTTGGTTTGCAAATGATCTGAGACCTATTACCCCGTACGCTGAGCAGGGGAAACTGTGTCCAATCAGTGGCGAGGTGAGCAAGGAATTTCAGGAGACAAACACATTCTGTTTCATTGCATGTGTGAATATTAATATATAGACTTATGCATGTGAGAAGAAGTACAATAAGAATAAGAAAAGAGAGAGACAGAGAGAATAACTTTTAAAGGTTTTATTTTTGAAGTGGATGTGTTTTGTAAAGGTTGACATCACCCTGGCAGACCCCATGGTGTCATAGACACAATACTTCCCTCAAACAGTCATTAGGTGTAAATAAAATTAGGTTGCCAAGCTGTGACATTTTCTCATGTCACTGCGTTACTGTGAAAATGACACCCTTCCATGACGCGCCTCACTGCTCTACACTTCACGTACTTGTCACTCATTTCCAAAATTCAGTACACAGAAAATACATTTGAATAATTACTAGTCAAGTTAAGTTTCTACTCGTTTACAGCTGCAGTCTCGTAACTTTAAATAACTTCCACCTCTGCAGGAACTCAGACAGTAACTCTTCCTTTCTTATACATGGTCACGCTTTGACAGAATCACACGTACTTTAGGAACTTCTGCGGTCAAAGATGCTTTTTGACTAATTTTGCTAAAACAATGCTGACCTTTCTGTTTAACGCTACTCTGGATCTCATTTCCTGGAAAGTCAAATAGCCTTTTGTTAATTTCTAGAAAGACCAGTTGGCCAGTCCCTTCACCTATCTTTCATGCCCATAAAAAACACCTAATTCTAGAGAGTCCCCAATATAATGCCCGTCACTTCTCAATTTTTACTCTTGCATTCATGTTATATATAGAATTTGTGCAGACATTTCATGCTATAAGCTTTTCTCTCATCATTCTCTGCCAATATAGTTCAGAGTTCCGAGTCAAAGCAGTTAATGGCAGAAATTCAAAACTGTTTGTTAATAATTATTTAAAATTTGAGCTGTCGAGTCCGATTTAGTGGGAAATGTCAAACTTGTGGTTACGTCACGTCTGTAAACAGGAAGAAGAAACTACCAAATAGCGTGTGTGGGGGCGTGTTTGTAGCTTGTATTATAGTATTATAAGCATGTAGTATTTGTTAGTGTAAATAATATAAGATGAATAGATGGTAAATCCTTAATATTGCAATTTATTTAAAGTGGAACCCATGTTCTTTCATGGTTTCTAAAGACAATGACTCAAAAAAAAGAAGTACATTTTAAATGATATATATACAGCTAAAAATATACTGAAGAGATCGGGTTTGCAAATTAGATAAACCAAAAAAGAAGACAATCTTATGATTATCATTGTGTACAGCCTACAAGAAACCATTTGGAGTTGATATGGAAAACTCAAAAATACAGAAAGAAACAGAAAGAAACTGACATTGTGCTTAACTTGAATTTTGTATTTGTATATATTATTTCAAGGGCACTTACAACAATAAACATTTTTATTATTATACTGATTATAATGACATTATTATCAGAAATGCCCAGATAAAGTTTTACACGTCCACAGGAAGCAACGAATTAGCACCTGTTTGGAAAATATAATTGCAAGACAAAAAATTGCTTTTAAATGCTTTAAATTTTTTAATAAATATATGATTTTTAAAGTAATAAATGGAAGTCTAGATGTACAATGGTTCAAAGGTTCAATAAAGTTTTTTGAAAACCGGAAGTGTGTGTCACGTAATGGCGGCTTCCATGCGTCTATAGAAACAACGTGATTCTTGCTCATGTTTTCTAACTTTTAATCCATAGAGAAACAGTCACAAAACCTGTATACATATCTTGAAGGCCACGATAAGGTGAGATATATTCTATAGAAGTCGTTTAAAAGATGATTTGTGTTGCTACATCTTAGTAATGTATTATTAGTATAAGGCATACATCTGCATGTGGCAAATGACTTAAAAAGCGATGAGCTTATTGGTGGTTTCAGTTCGTAGATCTGCTAGTGTTCTCTTAATATTGTATTGGGGTGCAACTCTATTTAATGTCCTTCGGATAAATTAACGAAATGCATGTTTTTTTTCCTAGAGTGAACGAACTGTCAGCTGATAGCCAGAGCTCATCTCTGTGATGGCTTTATTTAGATCCACCAAAATCCAGAAGTATCCAAAACTAGGAGAGAAAGTGACAGAGGATACGCTGTACTGGAAAGATTATAAGGTTTGAAAGCGAATTGCAGTTTTTAACGACGCAATTATTAAAATCAATCTGTCCATATACACTCGTAAAAAATTCTCAATTTATTCGCGATTATACAATGTATGTAAAATAGTTACATACAAGAATTTGAAAGTGTTGTAGATGAAGTTTTTCTGTGTACTGTCAAACTTTTTCAGGCGGCTGTACAAATTAAAGAGTTCGGCGCTATTACAAAGATTGACTTCTCTCCTCTTCCACCTCATAATTATGCAGTCACAGCCTCAACCAGAGTGAGTCTATTCATCACATTCATGTTTACATGTATTACTATCCATAGTTCCTTCAAAGGTATATTTTACAGCAGGGTGTGTGTGATATGTACTGCGAATCGAAACTCGTGACGTTGACTGATGTCATTGTTTGGTATCAGATTCAGGTATACGGCCCTCACTCTCAAGAGCCCATACGGAGCTTCACTCGTTTTCGGGATACAGCATATGGAGGAAGCTTCAGAGGGGATGGCAAGCTGTTAGTGGCCGGAAGTGAAGAGGGACTCATCCGCCTGTTCGACATCAGCGGCCGTGTGGCTCTCAGGCAGTTCACAGGACACTCAAAGTACAACCCAGCATTAAACTAATTAAACTAAATATGCTAATCATATTAAATATTTAATAATTGAATAATTTGAGTAGAGTAATTATAAAAAGTTGAGTAGAAAAATTATAATAAATATTAGTATAATATAATACAGAATTAATAAAGCAGGAGCTAATTATATACGCCCAATTTTTTGTGTATGTGGTATGTCTGTGTCTCTCCCTCAGGGCGGTCCATGCCACCTCCTTTCTGTCAGATGGGTTTCGTGTGATGTCCGGGTCCGACGACCTGTCGTGTCGGGTGTGGGATGTGGCCAGTGCTACCGAGCTCAACTCATTCATGGAACACACTGACTATGTCAGAACGGCCGTTCCCAGCAAACTCAACCCAGAGCTGTTTGTCACAGGTACAAAGTCATCCTGCCCTGTTTGTACCACAGGAATGAATGATGCACTAGTTTACAGACTAGTTTACAACTAAAAACTCATCTTTTTCGTCTTGACTTCCTTGACTAATTTACTAACACACCCCTACTTCTACTTCATAAAAAAAAAAATCCTTCTCATACTGTGTTGAAATACCTGAGACCTGTCTATAGCACTTATTCATTGTTGCCTCTTATTGTGATTGAAGTTGCTTCCTTGTCCTCATTTGTAAGTCGCTTTGGATAAAAGCGTCAGCTAAATGACTCAATGTAAATGTACAGAAGTTGCTCTGAATGATGGTGTTTCCTGCAGGATCTTATGATCACACAGTGAAAGTGTTTGACGTGCGGTCGGGGGGAAGTGTGATGACTATGCAGCATGGCCACCCCGTGGAGTGTGTGCTGTTGTACCCTTCTGAAGCCCTGCTGGTGTCAACAGGTAAACAGCACTAAGCTGTGATTTACAGTGATAAGGATTCAAAGCAGTGAGTTATCTACATGTATCTCTTGGAGGCAGTGCGTCCAATGGCCCATACAACCAAAATATATAAAAAGATTTTATCATTAGTTATGTTCTAAAGACTTTGCGTTTTTCTCACAAATATGTTAAAGCGGTAATTGTAAAAGTGTTTTTACAATGAATAAGAGGTGCAGAGAGAACATGAATTAAGACACCAAAGACCGATAAATGATTAATATACAATTAAATTAATGTGCAGTCGCAGGTGTGTCTGTATTGACTGTTTTGAAGTAGGTTCTGACTTATCCAGTGAGATTCCCATGTCATTGATCTGTTATTTCAGTGTTTGTGTTGACGATGATGTCATATGTGTTACAGGAGGGCGCTATGTCAAAATCTGGGACCTGCTAAAAGGTGGACAGCAGCTCGTTTCTCTCAAGAATCATCACAAGACGGTTACGTGCGCCTGTCTGAGCTCGACACACAACAGACTGCTCACAGGATCACTGGACAGGTGGGCTGGAAGGGTCGACGTGTGTGTGTGAAATAGTGAAAACATACTAAGCTCTTATTTAAGGTTTTTTGATGTTGCGTCATCAGCATGCTTTAAGATCCTATGATGGGAAAGATGAATGATTGTGAATGTATGAATGTATTTCTGCTTTTTGTTGTAGGCATGTGAAAGTGTATAACTCTTCCTATAAGGTCATTTATAATTTTGACTACGCAGCATCTATTCTCAGTCTGGCTGTTGCGGTATGTTGGTGCAATAACACAGCTTTAGTATTTTGAGTATTAGTGTGCTCAAGTACAACAAAAGAAATGTAAATACAAACAATAATTTTTTCACATACACAAATATAACACACAGTATAACACACAAATTGACTTTCATTGTTAAAAGTGTTTTTATATTATTATAATCATATGTTTTGTGGTTCTTCAGCCTGATGATAATGTAATCGCTGCGGGGTTGACCAATGGCGTGCTGAGTGTCAGACACAGGAAACACAAAGAGCCATTGGTTGGTCGAAGGCGACAAGGCCCTGCATTCCGCACGTTTGTGAAGGGGAAGAACTTTATGCCTAAACAGGTTAATTTGTTGTAGTTTCCAGTGTCACATTTACAAAGATTAAACACACGTTAGTGTCTTTAAATGACAGTGCAAGCACCATTTATGCTGCATTTACTGCATCACCTGTATCTTACTATCTTTTCATGTCTTATTTAGGATGATTTTCTGGTCAGTAAACCAGTGAAACAGCATCTAAAGAAATACGACAAACAGCTGAAAACGTTTCAGGTGTCCAGAGCTTTGGACTCAGCGCTGCAGGTAAACACACAGGCTTTTTGCACTGATACAGTAGACACGTTTAATATTGAATTGAATCATTCTGATGTCAGCTCGTGTTTCCGTGTTGGTGTAGGTGTGGGTACGCGGCGGTAAACCAGAGGTGACTGTGGCAGTGATCATGGAGCTGAGCCGCAGAGGAACCCTGAAGAACGCCCTCACAGGACGAGATGAAACGAGCTTAGCTAAAATAATCAGCTTCCTTCTCAAGTATGTAGACTGTGACGTCACTACTTAAGTATTGCTTAGGGCTCAGACTCGGCTACAAAAAGTTGTTGCCCAGAAAAACAGATACAGATAGTGGAACACATTGGCCTTTTGTGACAACATGCCCCCTTTAGGATTTTTTCCATGGGCAATACAGCCTCATTAAAAGAGATTTTTTTTAAAGACTTAACTTTAGAAATTGATGAAACTCAAGTATTGAGTTTCAAGTATTGGAAATGGTACAAAATGGCTTATCAGATTTCTGAATCCCCAACAATGGATGATTTTATTGTCCAAGTCTGCAAATAGTAAACTTTCATCTCCATTATTACTGTGTGGAAGATGTCTTCAATACTTGGTATAATAAGTCATATCATAAAATCCTGTTTACACTGAACTTCTTGGGGTGGGTAAAGCACCAGAAACCCAGATCAGCAAGTAAAACCGAATGACTCACCTCAAGTGTGACCATATGAGAATTGTGACCGGAGTTTCAGTGAATCTGAGCATCAAACAGGATCACTATTTATGATTCAAGATATTGACCAAAAGCTGTAGAATGAGGTTATTGGTAATAAAGGACATTCCACTGCTTTACTGAGTATGAGTTAGTAAAGTTCAAGGACCTTGGTGATCATTTTTTGCTCATTTTTGCTATAAACTATTGTACGTCCTTTTATCCAATCATACTTTATCTTTATTTAAAGTCACTTATATATTAAAATAATAAAATATTAATACTTTTTTTAAATAATAAAAATATTAAATCGTAATTTTATCTACTATATAAGTTGATGAAATAGTTGATAAATAGCCATGTCAGGGTGGACAATCCATTGGTCATATGAATAATAAAACCCTGTTATATAATACCCTTCTGTATGTGTCGGGGTACTAATCGCATCGTTAGGGTTTATTTTGTGTATTTATTTTGTATTAATAATGACAGACTAACTGTATATTATCCATTATGCAGATGATATGCAGGTTAAAGGTTAAATGTTTTTTGTGTGTTTCTCAGACACATCACTGATCCACGCTTTTCCCGTCAGTTGCTCACAGTCGGAGATATGGTCCTTGGTGAGTTTCATATTTCCACACATATAAAAAAATAAATTGAAGAAGTGAACATCTGGTTGCAAAATGGTTTCGTTTCCATGCCTTGCTTAACTGTGTGTGTGTGTTTGTGTGTAGATATATATCAGCAGGTGATTCCACAGTCACCTATAGTGGAGCGGTTGCTGCAGCGCCTGATGGAGCTTTTGGGTCGGGAAGCAGATCTTCAGCAGGAACTGCTACAGGTCTTAGGAATCATGGATACGCTGTTCGCATCCCTAACCCCTAGAACTGAAGTTCCGGACCTTGCTAATTCACCGATAGTTCAGGGATCACAGCTACAAGCCACTTGATCCACATTACCAAACTGCCCGCGTGATCTGCTGACCTAACCGAAACATAGTGGAGTGCAAGGCCAAAAGGAAAACGAAAGGAAACGAGCAGCCCAGCTGTAGCTGTTGCTTAATCATTGAAAATGTTTGTGAGAACTCATTGTGTCCGTGGTTCCCTCAATTTTCTGCTAAAGTGTGCAGAATTTGAAACTGTTTTGTATGTTCCTACCATAAACTCTTTTAACCTGTTTTGTTCTGTTTTTTTGTTAATATCGGTCATCACCAAATGTAGTCGACTCATTTATTATACTTGCCAGGAAATAAACCTATAAATGAATGACAGATTTTAATATTAGAATTTCAACAGTAAAAATTGCTTCAAATGTAGAAATATGTAAAGGAACGTCAATCATTTTATACCACAATATCAAACCTAGTGGCATTTTTCAATAAAGAGCAAGGCACTCATTTCAAGTTGGCAAACAAAAATCAGTTTGTTACCTAGTTAATAAATGTATACAAAATAAAATTGTTGTGTACATTCAGTTTGTTATAAGTGGAACATACCAATGTTGTATGTGCACATGATGGGATCTGACCTGCTTAAATGGTCCTAAGACCAGTAAATTGATTGTTGATTCAAGAAATTGCAAAACAGTTCAGAAAAGAGTTTGATGTTTTATCTAACAATGACTTTGTTGCATTTAAGATGTTTTAAGTATTTAGATACGTTTTTATATATCGCCTTTCTGTATTCTGTCGCATGTTTTTAAAAGCAAAAGCGAAACTTTTCTAAGAACTTAGCTTCAAACGCGCAACTGGTGAGCGATCAGAATAAGCGCCCGCTTTTTGTAAATGAGCATTGCATGAGGACGTGGCACTTCTAAACCAATGACATAATCGCGTTTGGACTGAAGTGGACCAATTGCGAAGCAGCACAGGCCGCGTCAGCAGGGGCGTTCCTGAGCGCTCTCTCGCATCTGATTGGTCAGCTGAGCCAGAGGAAGCTGAAGTTTAATATCCGGAGTGTCTGAGACAGACCGGGCGGCGTGAAACTGCGGAAAATCAGTAGGTGCAGTTTAAATATTAAATTAAATATTCACCTGTTTATTGTAAAATTTACACCTGTGCCGTTAATAATACCCTTCGAGTACATTTATGATATCTGAGAGACAAGCGCATGAACATTATTCTTTATTAGGGCAGTTTGCATTCCTATATATTTAGAATTTAGTTTTTTATTATTTATTATTTTAAATTAGTATGTATGAAATGCTCATTTTTTATGATTTTTTTTCTGACTAACACCTATTAACAATAGCGTTCATTACCCATGCAAAATGGTAGCACCAATTTTTGATGCACAATTACAGTATTACAGCACGATGTTTTTTTTAATTACATGTTCCATAGTAATACCATGGCATTCTTTGAAAGTACGTGCTGTGGTGCATGATATGGTGATCATTCATTACTATTATTTGCATGTCAAAGTTCCTTAGTGTTGCCATGGTTACCGTCACTGTGCTACTGTAATGGCACGCTGTTTATTGTGCAACTGTATAACAAACATTGATATGTTATTGTTTGCTTTATATACATTCACATTCATACGTTCAGCAATGTCATACTGTTATTTTGATAGTTTAATTTAGACCATATCAAGTTCAGTTAACCTTAATAAATACAGTTGAAGTTCCCCTTCTTTATTGTGAATCGGAAAACGCTGTAATCATATATTATAAGTGAATTATCCCCATTTCATTAATCACTTATGAGAATATAATCAAAGCATCAGAATGATAATCATACACATTTTTGACATAACTAGAAACTTTGGGAAACTGTTATTTGTAACACTAAATCTTTTGCTTGTTTTCTGTTTTGTGTGTTCCACAGCGTGAGAAGATGGACCTCTGGCCGTTGTTGTTGTTCGTTGCCCTCTGTGTCCTCCAGGCCTCCAGCAAACCCATGGAAAAGAAGGAGCGTGTCCACCATGACACCCCACTCAGCAACAAGGTGCATGATGACGAGGAGAGCTTTGATTATGATCATGAAGCTTTTCTTGGACAAGAGGAGGCGAAGACTTTCGACCAGCTCACTCCAGAGGAGAGCAAAGTCAGACTGGGGTAACGGTGCACATTTTTGAACTGAAGTCCGCTTAAGATTTCTCCTAATGTTGATAAAATGGCAGTGGAAATGATTCGTCAGAATTTCAGAACGTAATAGGCTTGCTTTTATAAGGTTCCTTTAGCTCAGTGGGTAGAGCATTGCGCCAGCAACGCAAATGTCGTGGGTTCAATTCCCAGGGAGCACATGCACTGACAAAATGTATAACTTGAATAAACTGTAAGTCACTTTGGATAAAAGCGTCTGCCAAATGCATAAATGTATAAGCTAAACTATTAATGGGTCAAAGAACCATCCAGCTAACAGGGAATGTACTATGAATATTGGTTTACGTTCTGTCAAAGTTCTGTCAAAGTTCTCAAAAACATTCTTGCAGTAGTGTTAGTAGAGCGTTTTTAATGTTATATATCATATATTAAAATGTTACTTTTCAGTTGTTAGTGGAACGCTTTAAAAATGTAACAGAATTCAGACAATGTTTGAATAACGTTCTTGTAATCAAGCAATAATGTTGTTACAACATCTAAACTAAACATGTTAAACATTCCTAGAACTTTTTGGTTGCTTAATGGAAACATGACAGGAACATTCTTACAACGTGTTAGCGGGGTTTGTACCCCACCCCCTCTCATATTGACTTATTCAAACTACAGTTAATGCTCAGTACAGATGGCATCTTGATTTTACAGAATGTCTGGTTGTTCTATGAAGATTTTCTCTCTTTCTATTTACAGTAAGATTGTGGAAAAGATCGATGGTGATCATGATGGTTTTGTGACCATTGATGAGCTGAAACAGTGGATTAAACACGCTCAGAAGCGCTGGATCTATGATGATGTGGATCGCCAGTGGCAGGCTCATGATCTTGACTCTGACTCTTACGTGTCCTGGGAGGAATACAAGAACGCCACCTACGGCTACATCCTCGGTGTGTTTACAGTGACCGTTGATTAAAATCCCCCTGCAGTTGATCATCAGAATGACATGTTTTGTGCCCTAAAACAACTCCAATGTAACTCATTTAGCTTCATTTAGTATATGTGGAATCACGAATATGCAAATTAGTCCCCGCCTCCACTCAGTCACACAGCTCGGACTTCCTGATACACAGAGTTCACTCGTTGACGTGATTGGTTACAGCATGTTTGTGACGTAGAAAAAGGGTGTGGTTTAAAGGGTGTGTGTTTTTGAGACTGTCTTTGGTAATCTGCTGTTTTAAGGAGAAAATATTTGGCAATGGTGTTGACTGATAAATTTGCACATGGTTTACCTTAAAGTATATGAAAAACACCACGCAGACACATTAACAGCATTACAAACTTGATTTTTACCTCAAAGGGTCTTTAATCAAATATTGATTATATACAAACTATATAATCATATATTGATTTGATATACAAACTATATAATCATCATATATATCATTATATAATATCATATTGATTATATATAAACCATATAAGTAGACTAATGCTAATGTATGTGTGTGTGTGTTCAGATGAATCCGATCCTGATGATGGTTTCAACTACAGGCAGATGATGACTAGAGACGAGCGCCGTTTCAAGATGGCCGACCACGATGATGATATGAGAGCCAATAAGGAAGAGTTTACAGCATTTCTACACCCAGAGGAGTTTGACTACATGAAGGATATTGTAGTGCTGGTACGTGTGTACAGTCACACACGCTCTATGCCTATTGGCTGTTGACTTGCGATCAAATACTGTATGTAAGAGTGTCACAATAACAGTCTTCCATACAACTGTTGTTAAAACTGTGTAATCTGCAACATACTTTGGGAAAGGTGCAGGATTTCATGTAACCGTTAATATTTACATGTTCTATTCACGGTGTTGGTTGGATTATAGATGTTTTTCCTGTTTCTGACATGCAGGAGACTATGGAAGACATTGATAAAAATGGAGATGGTTTCATTGATTTGAATGAATATATCGGTAAGTTGTTATTTAGAAATAAATACAGCAGGTGTGTGAGACAATAGACGGCATTCTATGGTTTGTGTACTATCAGCCTCGTGTATTTTTGTCCTATGTGTGTGTGTTCAGGTGATATGTACAGTCAGGATGGAGACGCAACAGAACCAGAATGGGTGAAGACAGAACGAGAACAGTTCACAGAGTTCAGAGATAAAAACAAAGATGGCCGCATGGATAAGGAGGAGACACGCGACTGGATACTGCCCTACGACTACGACCATGCAGAGGCTGAAGCCAAACACCTGCTGTATGAGTCTGATGCCGACAAGGTAAAAACACATTCATTGATTTGTTGTAGTTGTAAATATATTTGTGTAGTAAATACTTTTTTAATAATGTCAAAGCTTTTTCTGGAACTTTAACCCTCTGAGTGATCTTTTAATAAAAGGCTGGATTTCATTTGAACAGTAAATAAAAAATAAAAAAGACTATATGAAGAGGTGAATTGCTTAAATATAACAGTGGATATATAATTGTGTAGCCTGTTGATTGTTTTCATCTGTGTGTGTGTGTGTGTGTGTTACAGCTGCTCAAATAACTAATAATTTTTGTTTTCAAACAATAGGACGGACGTCTCACAAAACAGGAAATTGTGGATAAATATGACTTATTTGTCGGGAGCCAGGCAACAGATTTCGGTGAGGCTCTGGCCCGACACGATGAGTTTTAATTTCAGAAACTTCACACTTGAAGAATGCAAAACGGACAATAATTTATTTTAAGATTTCAAGCATACCACACCTGTTGTGAAACAAATGATTACTGTGTTTACAAACATTTCTGTTCTTTGTTATATCGTGAATCGATCAAATCCGGTTTCGTTGCCTCTTTTCATGAACATCTTTCGTAGGTTACCGCTTGTAGCCGGTGCGTCATTACGATGCGTTTTCAAATGCACTGATATGACGTGGTGTTCCGGTCGCATTGTGAAGATTGTCGAACTGGCAAGTAGAGGCATGTCAGATGGCACATGCTGGGTTTAGAATGCACGAAAGTGCGCCCATATAATGCAATACTGCATGTGTCACACAGCACAGAGCAATTATACTGCAGCTCAAGCAGAATGGCTTTTACACTGCAGTTTGAACGAAAGGAAAACTTTGAATAAAGACACAATAAGTATATAAAGTTCTTTTCTAAGTAATATCAGACCTTTTACAACCACTACATGTAGATTTTGTATTTTTGCATTATACCAGAGGTTGCTTTATGTTGAAAATAAAATTTCTATTATGCACGCAGTTGCAGTAAATGCAAGGATAGAAGTTAGGTAGTTAGTTCAGCATCCCTGATCTACACGCATTATAAATGCGTGCCCTGCATGCACGGCATTTACACGTCAATCTAGATCCTGCTACTGCTTTATCAGAGAGCCTTTTCTAAAGCTGTAGTAGTCATTTATGGACTGAAACAATAAACCTAAGCCATATTTCCTCAAGTGCCTTGTTCCATCTCGTGCCCTTGATCGCAAACCTGCTTTAACAAATATATTCGCATTTTCTTGCCTCTTTCTCCCTGTAGTTTGTACATGACTGAAAACAACCTCCTCTCTTCACTGTAGTTTATAGTTTATGTATTTATCTGTGTCGATAATTGAATGTGAACTCGAACTGTATTCAGTATGCTGTGGTCAGGTGTTGTAAATAACTGCCTAGTAGCTGAGAATTTTGTTTTCTCAATAAAATGTATAAAAATGATTGTATAAAAAATTGATTTTCTTTTGTGGAATTCACTGGTAAATCGCTTGCTGTCATAGATTTTAATCTAGCTTCATTTAGTTTGTCAGATATTTCTACTCTAACTGCCACCATTTTTTTCTTGTATTAAATGAGTCAAGTAATTTTAAATGATGTTGGCACATTAACTAAGGCTGTTATTGTAATACTATAGTTTGTAATCAGTCTATTTTATTTAAACTCGGACCTGTACATTTCAGTGCTGAGAACTGAGTTTTATTATCCCATAAAATTATTCAGTTACAGCCATTCTAAAATACTAAAATTAAATATTAAAATATTTATTCTTTGTAAGACATAATTACTGTCATTTCTTTTATTTCTTTGAAATGTAACGGTTGCTTTTCTGAAACGAGACAGGTTTGGTGATACAGGCGGCAGACAAATGCAATCTCTGCAGGGCGCAGCCCTCAAAATGAGACGCAGCTATTGTACTGGGTTCACTAGATTTTATCAGTTTTTCAAAATAAAACATCAGATCGTGGTGCTTGCTCAACAGTTGCTAAAGTGTTCTAGCTTAGCTACCTCTTATGTAATTTTATTCACTCCGATCCCTTTTTTTTGCGCATACATAGAAGAATGAGCAATTACAATATTTAGTTAGTGAGCGCTACTATCTTCTTTTGCTATAAAACTGGTGCCTTGTTTTGCCACCTGTTCATTTCCTTGTGGATTCCAGCTTTCTTTGTGCATTTACAGACGGACCGCCTGGTGCTCAAGCTCAATATTTTATATCACAGTTCATTAAAGTTTTCAACAAGTGTATCTGTACTGTATATGTCAGGATTTTTGTTTACCTGCAGGTTCATGTACATTTTAAGTGTTACAACATAATTCAGCCCTCGATTAGTCACATCTAGATCAGAAAGAGATTCCTGGTTCTTTTTTGGGCTAATGTCATCTAAATAAGTTTTGATTAACATAATACAAATTGCTCAACATTTCTGGTGTTGATCATTTTTACGATCACGGTTTGTTTTGACCCATTACGTTGAGTTAAATGAAGATTGGCTCAGTGGGTATGTGCTTGTCTTATCTTCTTGCACAATGATGTTTTGGTTTAATGCATCGGCGTTTTGGATTGGGGTCTCTGGATTCCTCTATCCTGAATTTTAGCTGCTTCTTTTTTCTATAAATTCTCAAGTACTGAATATGGAAATTCTGACCGTTTGCTCATCCAACAAGGTTTTTGGGGAGAAGGTATTTGGGGCTTCCTTTGAAACACACACTGCTTGAGTGGCATTTAGGCTTTGAGTAGCTGTATCTACCTTTTGTTCACCATCATGTGAATCTGCTGCTTGTTCCTGTCCTGAAACGACCATTTTAAGTGACTTAAGCATTTCCAGATTTGCGATACGGTGGTTTGTTATTTCCTCTGGGTTTGCATGAACTTGTACAGTGACTTTATCAGCTTCTACCTCCATTGAATCAGCTGCAGCGATGTTATCAGCTGCGTTGATTCTTTCAAATTTTGTATTAAGCATTTCTTAAATTTTTCTGACTCTGATTCGTCAGAATCTGTTTCTTAGCGATTGTGTTAAGTTCTGTCACACCTTTATCTTCTGCAGTATTTAATTCAGAGTTTACATTTATACCGTTATTGTTGAGCTCCTCTGTACAAGTACAGATCTCTTTCTCTGTTCTGAGGGATGCTTTTGCTCCTGTATTTCATCCACTTGTCCACCACCCCTTCAGTCTCTGTGTCACATTCCCAAACTACATGAATGTCCTGGAATAACACTGTTTTAATGCTGGATCTGTCCGCTGGACTTCTGTTCGCAGAGCAGAAGCTCCTAAATCTACTGAAGGTGTGCTGAATGTGGTAAGTTCACAGTGGGTGTTGCTGGTGGTTGCTCTGTTTTGGTGTAGATCCCTGTGTCCCGCAGAAAGGTGAAGTGGAAAAGTTGTACCCATTGAAAGCGTGATACAATTATTCCTCCACTAGGGGCATCAGTCTCCCGTGGTTCACCTGTCAGAGTAACACTACAGTGAGTTGAAGATTTTAAGACAAAATCAGCATTCTTGTTGGTGCTTGTAACATCAGATTTTTGGATTAGTCTTAACATTTACATTTAGTCATTTAGCAGACGCTGTTATCCAAAGCGACTTCCAAATGAGTCTTAGCATCTTTGCTAGTCATTGCTAGAAGTTTGAACAACATTCTTTTCTTACTCTTGTCTTTAATTTTAGGAGTAGTTGGATGTTAGGAATAAGACTACACTGTAACATGAACAAATTACATAGTGCACATGGCCACATCTTTTCTATTGTCTACAAATACACTAGAGCCCAGTTTTAGACTTAAGCCCAAGCCTAAAGCTGGGCTAAGCTGTTTTAACTGAAAGCAACTTAGCATCTTAAAAAAATCAGTTGGTCTCAATATGCATACCAGTAATGTCTTTTTCCTGAGGCACATCACTTAAATAAAGCTACTTAAATGTCCTAATTAATCTGAGGTCTAGTCCTGGCTAAATCTAAGCCCTGTCTATGAAACCAGGTCAAGGTTTTCTAAATGCAACTTAAACATTATCTTCGCACAAAATTATATCAGGTGTGTCAGCTTATGTAATGTGGGATAAAATGCAAGATCCAAGGTACAAAGTATTCAATAAGTCCAAAAGGCAGAGGGTGCAAAAAAAGGTAATGAAACAGAGAAACAAAACACATGCAATAACCAACCAGGAGACAAAGGAAACATAGGGGTATATATGGGGGGAGCTGTCAGGGTTGACAGGACATAAGGGCAGATTATTAGGGGTGGGGTCACAGACACAGAACTACAACAAAACTACAAAACAACATAGAGAACAATCAGGCAGACATACAACAGCTAACAAACACAGAACTGAAGGGCAACTTTATTACCAAAATCAGCTTTTACTATAACTTGAACACACAATCACTCAAATCAACAACACAGACCAAACCACATCTCTGGTCTCATCTCAACAAACCACAACAAAACAGAATGTTGGAGATGGCTTTTGTCACTAAGTGCATTAGGACAATATTAATGTTTTTAATAAAAAAACAGTGTTTTTTTTTTTTTTTACAAGAGTGATTAAAAGGTGGTGTGTCAACTCACCAGCTGAAACCACCTCAGGGTCTAGATGCAGAATGTTTTAAGCAGATTGTACACAAATTTATAAAAACAAATTTGAGCTCTAGAAGTTGAGTTTATTATTTGTTGTACATGTTGAGTATGCCTAAAGATCTTGTAATCTTGTAATCTGTAGATTCTTGTACCCGACCGTCCTTCAACATGCGTTTCAGCTTGAACAATGTCCCCTGACTCTAGATCAGTGGCTACAACAACATAAATGTCAATGGTTTGAAAATCATTATTTTGGACACTTTTAGCAGTAGTAAAATTCCATAGTGATTAACTCTATGAATTTAGTCCAGAATATTGTGTCATACCTCCAGGAAGTATTTGTGGTTGGGATGTAACTGGTTGAATGTAGCAATGAGAAGTCCCTCTTGTGTAATGTAAACAGTCGAGAGCCGTTGTTTTCTAGAGAATACTGCAGTGTGAGATCGAAGCCCTATAGCCCACACACACACACAAATAAACTGAGATTCTGAGGCGTAATCTGACATCAGTCTTATTTTAAGTAATACATGTCAAACCATTGCCATGTTGATGTTGAAATTCAATGTTGACACTGGATTGTTACTCATATGTGGCTGCATGAAATGTACGGTTTGTGGTTTGTATTACCGAGTCACATACATTGGTAAAGTCCTGGTCTGCGGCCTGCAGTGTAAGTTATTTGTAGCTTTACATCATGACGAGAGAGGCGGGGCTTGTGTTCTCACTAACAAAGCCACGGTACGTTGAGCGCTTGAACTGGGGCAGATATCTGTTCTCCACTAGAACCCTCATTTGTGTACTTGAGAGGGTCGCCTGCCTGAGCAGAAATAGGAGAAAAAACAGACACACTTCTTATTCAAAATATTTCAGCTAAAAATACATATGTATATGCATTTGGGCCAATAAGGTTACAAATACCTTGCAGAGGAATGAAATGGCACTTTGTGTTTTTACTTGGTTTATTTTAGCTCTGTGCAAAAGATGCTGGAAAATCAGAGAACTTGCAGGACCTGGAGGAGTTTTCTGAAGACCAGTGGCCAGTTTAATGGTTCAGGACAGACAGGTAATAACATAGTGTTAAGAATCAAGTGCATGTTTTTAAACTGGGTTGTTTTTTGTTAAATCAGTCATTATTTTGTCTAATAATAATTTAAGGGCAGTACTAAATAAAAACAGACAAAAAAAGATGTACATTTTGCAGATTCTTCTAGCCGTCTGTAAACGTATGACCAAAACTGTATACATATTTGTACTGAAATTACAACAATACAACAGTTAAAAACAATACTTCAGTGTCAGACACACCTTGACCCGCAGTCTCAGCATCTGGGTCAACAGGCTGTTCTCCACGCGTCTGCTTAGCCTCACCTCTCCAGAATTACTGTCAATGACAAATCTCCCATTATCTGCCCCTGCATTACAACATACACACATCATGTAAATAGCATAAACAAAGTGAAGGGTTTCTCAAGTTTCTCAAGGGTTTTCCTCAAAGTACATGAGGAAAATTGTCTAAAATAACCTGCAATTTTATGTTTCAAACAGAGATACTGTTAGAGAAGCAAAAGTTATGGATTGCAGTTCTAATTTCAATCTTCAAATTTTACTCTTTCAAATTCAATTTTACTTGTAATTGAAAAAAATAAATTGTATTTAAATGATTATTAAACATATTATTGAACAGTTTCTGCCTTCTGCTTATTTCCAGGTGTTACCTGCTCATTTCCTGTGATGTTGGTAGTGTACACAGGATTGGCACATATGCGCTTGCTGTGATTGGCTGAGAGAGGAATACACGGATGGAATTGTGGGTATTGGTCATCTCCATCCGTTACATTGATGATTATTGTGGTTGTCGTATTGTAGCGCTCATTTGTGTTACAAACAAACAGTTGTAACACAAGTTGTAACACAGTTCTGACAGTTGTCACTACTATATATACTGCTATTCAATTACCTCTCTCATTGCCAAATCAAAACAAATACAATATTTTCTGTGCGTGTGGGTGTGTGTGTTACCACAGTATAAACAGTAAGCTGGAGCTGAGTTGCTTGCTTTCACAGTTCAGCGATCTGTTGAGATTCACTCTGCCACTGTTGGGCAAGTCCACACGGAAAAAATGTAGAAACATGTTCACACCTGATTTCACGTACCCAACATAGAGTTTCTGGCATAATAAAGTTGAATCAACATCAGCAAAATTAAAACCTCAAAGATTAAAGACAGACCAGAAAATGAAGTAAGAGTAGCAAAGGCTTTTCTCGTCGCACGTAACCCTGAATTAACGCATTTCTTATTCCCTGGTAAAGCCATTATTCACAATTGTATACAGTGTGATTACAGCGATTTGTTTAGCAACAGACTGTGAGACAAATCTTTTCTTTTTTATGTTTGCTTTACTAAAATAGATTTACGTGGCAATATTTTTACAGATGGCAGCGGTTACTGTATTAAAACAGGGTGTGGCCACTGTGTGCCGGAATTACTGTCCAATCAATGTTCTTAACCTTGTTAATATGCTAATTAACCCAGATGTTTATTAATGATGTATGTTAGCATGTCTCTGTTAGCATCTGTAGTCTTTACAATAAATGCTATGGCGTTACTTTCGTCAGCTAAACACTAATAAATAAAAGCAACTCTGAATAACATTAAATTAAAGCAATTAAAGATTTACTCTTCATAAATCATATGGTAACTTACTAAATGTTTTGTATATCTGAGCTCCACAGGTTGTATTAAGCTTTGTAGCAACTTTAGCCGGTTGTCATTTTTGTTCAAAACCTCCACCATGAACCTGTGTTCAGCCTGACAGAAATATTACCTTTATTTGGCATCACAAGATGTAATCTTAGAGGTAGCCATGTTTTTTTAGAGGTGGCTATTTATAAAACACTCCTTAGTGTTGTATTATAAAAATTGTTAAAGGTGATTTTTTAGTTAAAGTTTCACTATATTTGTGACTATAGATAAACATTTTTACCAAAGCTACACACACACACACGTTTGTGTATTGTTTTCTGAGAATTAAAGGCTGTTGTTTGGTTTGTCACCAATTATACAAGAACACTTACACAGAGAATTAAAAACAACCAAAAACAGGTTTTAGGTTTAACAGTTTTCCTTAATATTATAATTTGTT
Organism: Botia kubotai; assembly: GCA_036877585.1. NCBI lineage: Eukaryota > Metazoa > Chordata > Actinopteri > Cypriniformes > Botiidae > Botia > Botia kubotai. Next base: position 87,932 of record JAZGTI010000062.1, read on the forward strand.
TTATTATTTGTTCAGTTGAAAATACCTAAGAGAATATTTCTGTCATTTTCTTCCATTTCATTTTTAATTAACTTGTTTTTTTTATTCAATTCCGTTGGGAACTGAACACTGAAAAGCATATTCATCCACCTGTCACATTGAAGGTCCAATCAGATGTCCAGACATGTTTTCTGTCCAGAAACACATTATTGCTGTTACCTGAACCCTCTGAATTGGTGTTAGTGTGTGTGTGTGTGTGTGTGTGTAAGAGTGAGAGTGACAACTTGTGTGTATGACTTGCATATAAGAGTCAGTGTGTTAAAATCTAAGCGCATGTCTGTGTCTGGGCCAATCAGAGAACCGTCTGTGGCTTAGTCAGGGGTTTACTGTTAAACCTCACTGGATCTGAGCCAAGCTGAAAAAGTGAGCCAACAGCTAAACAAGTCCAATACAACAGCAAAGTCTAACCATTAACCTAGGTCTAACCAATAGTATCACACTGACCAATATTATACAGGCCAATGAAATAACCCTGGTCAAAAGTATCTTTATAGAACCAGACACATCATTACCAGTATATTAAAAATAATCAATAATATATGAACCAAAATATAATCAATCACCCCATGAACAACTACATTCACTGCAAAAAAAACCCCGACACAGACAAGCTTGCGGACACATGGACAAACAGACATATTTTGGTGTGCATGACACAGTTTCTGTCTTAACCTAGTTAATGCTTTAATAAAGCTGACAGCATAACACCGAAAGACTATTTATTAAACCCAGTAAAAAAACTCTTCTGTTGTAAGTGACCTTTACACTTTAAACTCACTTAACTTACTGACTTAACACACAAACACCTAAATAAATAATTATGTTTATGTAGATTAGGTACACGTGGTTTTTGGGAGGGACAGAGAAAGAAAGGGACATTAACATTTAAGTATGGAATATAAGTACGTACTTTACCACCAGCAACGGCAATTTTTAATGTCATGGAAAGTTTATAAACTGTGATCTGTCACTGATCTGTTGTGATCCGTTACTGAACTACTGATCTGAGCATTAGCTTACCTGAAGTCTCTCTGACCTTGTAATGCAAGTTACTCTCTGTGACCAAAGTGCGCATTATGTGTTAATGAAACTGTTTTGTGTACTTCACAAAGTTTAGGACTTCTGGCGCTCCACCAGTCCGGAAATCCGGCAATGTTCATTCTTTGGTGTTGCTCTGTTCGCTTTGGAGGAGGAGGATCAGATGAGGGTTAGAAGAGCAGATGAATACACCGATCCGCGGATATATCCTGGCGTCTCCAGCACCGCTTTCGCATTCAGACCTTTTCTTTCACTCGGGGAAGAAAAAAGCAAAACTTTTGCTTTGTGTGGAGGAGACACCGCCAAAAAACAGCTTCCCCAGCCGCAGGCGAAGTCCAGCTGTTTCGTGTTTGAGGCTCGCACGGTCGCTGTCATCCGCAGAGAGCAAGTATCGTCTTCTGAGATCGCGCGTTAGCGATTTTAGAAATGCTTTTAGATGTTAGTATTTGTTTTTTTGCCATGCATAATTGATTTTTGCAGTAGAGTTTACGTTTAGCTATCTTCTAAATAATGAAAATTGTATTTTTTAGTATTTTCCTCTGGAGACTATAAATTAGCGCTAGGAGGTTAGAGAATGGATCTTAAATGTTTAATTGGAGGTCTCCTTCTGAGTTTCTTTGTGCTGCTGGATTTGTGTGGTTCTGTCCAAACTCATCTGGACGCGAAACAGCGGCAAGACGACAGGAAAGGTGGGCGCAGCTGTCAATCACACAAGTTCATTGAACTGATGGGTGACAGTGATTGATGTGTGTGTGTGTGTGTGTGTGTGTGTGTGTGTGTAATTGGGTTGCTGACGTGATCGATATGTTATATGCAGTATTAAAAGCTAGATTTATGTTTAAATCATGTATAATTTTGTATAGTTTAATGATATCATATGAGCAGAGAGACTAGCTGTGTATTTGTTCGTCAATGGTCATAGTACAAAACTATTCACTTAAAACAACTAATTGAAATGCACAAACAAATAAATAAATTAAATTGAAAAAGGTGTATACACCAAAATATACACTTTATTCCTATGAATATATATTATATTTTATTTTATGCTAACTGCTTAATAACTACTTAATAAACAGCTGTCTAATAACTGTCAGTTGATGGATTTCTGATTTCAGTGCTCTCAGATTAAGATTACAATATTATAGGTTAACACAAACCTGAACCCTTATCTTCATTTTGATGAAGTGATTTAAGATTTATATAAATCTTAATCTTAAAACTTAAAGATAAGTTGGTGTTTTGCACACAGTCCTCAAAAATCAGATATAAGTCAGAAACAAACATATTAGTTTAATGTTGAAGTCAGTTTTGTTTTTTTAAGTCAGTTTTGGTTCAATTTTGGTTAAAAATAAACAAAAATCAGTTATTCATCAAATCCATATGAATAAATATGTCAATTTAATTTGAATCGCATTAACCTTTTTGTGGTTGTTCTTGTATCTGTTTTTTATATAAATGACATTATAATGAAATTACATTCATACATAAGTGTATCTTAAGTGTCCCAATCCATTTTGGAGCCACTGCAACTATAACCAAAAACATACACATGCACACATACACACACACACACACACACACACACACACATGCGCACACACAGATGCCTCTCTCTGTTTGTTGATCTCACAGTCTATCTGACTGTTTCAACGAGCTGCAGGTACAAGTATTCAAAGGATCACCATCATCTTTGTTTTCTCCTTGTCTTTCTGTCTCGTCTGCTCCTTTGAGTTCCTTATCTCTTCTGATTCCATACCGAAGGACCTGAGATCTGCCGCTGTGCGTTTGTGTGTGTGCCTGTGTGTGCGGAGCCTCTTTGCAAAAGACTTGACAGGAAGTGATTAAGTGTATTTTGCTCTGTAGGGTTTTTGCTGTACTTCACTCTTTTACATGCTTATAAACCGCCAAGCAGCTGTTTGTTCTGCGAGTACGGTTGCCAATATACAAGCCTAATGATTTAAAAACAAACCTTGTTAGTTGAAAAGACATCAGTTATTTTCTTTATTCATTAGCTGCTTTGTTCTGTCCATGATTTCATAGAACAACAACAACAGCAACCACATATAAAAGTAACATGAAGGTTCCATGAGTCAGTGGTGATGTCATATGTTAATACTATGGTACTGAATAATAATTTATTACCATAGTGATGTATCATGGTATTTAAAGGCACATGTCCAAAAACAACGATAGCACCATTTTTAACTGCTGTGTAAAAAGTTGACTGGTGATGCTTTGTGCTCTCTAAAGTAATATGACTGTTATAGTCATACTATATAACATACTATGTAGTATGTTATGTCATTGTGTTGATGTCACTGAAGTTTTTGCTGATGTCATTTTCCCCAATCAGTAATCAATCTCCTTGAGGCTCTCAACATCACTCGCTCTCCTCGTGGGGTCTCCAAGGTCAAAGGTCGTGACCCAGGGACGCCCGCCTGGCGTCTTCGTTCCAGAACACCTCATCTCTTATTACCTCGTGATTTAGTGCAGCACCTCCATAGAACCTCACAGGGTGTGCTGGGTTTGCACCTGGAGGGCCGACAGATGAAAAACTCAGTGGCTACCCTTATCTCCTTAACCTCCCCTGCACAACTGCAGCAGGACAAACGCCCCCTGCTGGAGCTCACCTCCAACACCCAAGCGGACAGACTGGAGCTGGAGTTCAGGTCAGCGGAAGGCCTACAGCCGGAGCTGCTAAAGGTCCCGGGCGGAAGTCCATTCATGGGTGGTGGATGGGTGAGAATGGCGCTAAACGTGGAGCCCAGGCAGGTTGTGCTGTTTGTGGAATGCCAGGAAGCCGTGGTGGTCAAATTGAAAAAAGGTGGTAGGATTCTGACCCTGGACCTCCCACATGATCTGCAGGTCACGTTCTCCAGCACGGCAAAACACAAGGCCAGCAAATTCAGTGTGAGTTCATTGATGCATGCGTGCATGTTCATCTACATATAGCCCAAAACCGTTCGAACCTTAAAGACACATGAATATGATTTGATATCATTACATTCGAAATATTAAACCACATGGAAATGCAATTTCATGTGTTCGTTTGTGACTGACTTGGGACAGTTTAGACCACATATTAAACAAGTAAACCAATATCGTTAGTAATTCCCGGAACAATATTCCTAAGCAAACAAATCACAGACACGATAAAACCATCAACTGATTTACAATAAAATAAACCCTGTAATAACCATAAAATCAGACAACAATGTTTAATTCAGGAACATGATGCACTTTACACAATGACAGATACAGACACACTGACAAAACTGTGCCAAACATTTCTTCTGTTTTTAATCAGTTTTCTCTGTTGCCCGTAAGTGTCCGGCAATTGGCTAAGATTAAGATTTGTTTTGCTTGTAGTTACTGCTATGATGTTGTACTGTGTTGCCATGGTGATAATGTAAAATTTTGTGCACGGTTTTGATTGTTCTTGTTTGTGTTTAGTGTTTTGACGTTGTGTCTGGTTAGTTTATGATGTTGCAGTCATTTTTGGGCCTTCGGCTGCCATGGTAACAGAGTAATTTTCCCTCTAGAAACCACTTAGACAAACCAGCCTAGTCTTGTTGGCTGGTTTAAACAGTTTTTTCAACCTGGCTAAGCTGGTGCTCAGGTGGCTTAACTGGGAAGACAGTTTACAAGACTAGTAGACAAGTTAGACTAGTAGACTAGTTACAAGTTAGCCCAAGCCCTATTAGCCCTATCTAAGTACTATTTGGTCATATTAGTTCTTAAGACACAGTCTTAACTTAGCGGCTGTGTTTTTTAACTTAGGACCCCTCTGAAACCAGCATGACCAGACTGGAAGACTAAGTAAGGCCAACCTGCCCCTTTCCGATCTTTCAGCAGGGTCCATGGTCACATTATTGATTGTATGTGTTTTCGACTGTTTCAGGGGTCATGGCAGACGGCTGAACTCTCCACAAGTACATTTGAGAAACGTCCATGGTTCTGTGACAATGTAACGGGTATGAAATCAATCAAAACATTTTAACATCACTTAAATAAAACACACATGAACTACATATTCTCTTGTATGAGTGAGCTCTGACATTACGTTAGGACCTGGAAAACTCTAACATAAGGATTTGATATTCATTTTTTTTAACCGTCAGGTTTTCGGCTGTAAATTATTTTCAGCTGATGTGTCTTGGGTGTTGTGGTTATGTGTGTATTGGGGGATCATCTTTCTGTCTTTTTAGGATACGTTGTGACTGTGAGATTGTTTTGTAGGTCCCGTGTGAGGTCTCTGGTTCAACTTATTTTTTATAGGACAAAAACAGTCACACACACCCTTCTGAAATCTCCAGACAGAAATCATTTATAGTCCGCTTTCGAATGTGTTTTTTGATAAAAGTTAAAAATCAAAGGGGCATTCTGCTTTTATTTTGCTCATGCATTTGTGTGTTTGTTTTAGATCTCGTGCAAGAACTGGTCCGGCCCACCGCCCCCCCCAAACCAACAGATTTGGATGTGATGAATGACCAGGGACACCGTGAGGGTGGAGCAGAATTAAGTTACCCTGAACCTCCCGGGAAACCCAGTATCTCCACTGAACGTTTTAACTGGTTGGAGAACAACATGCACAGCATCAACACTATGCTGGACGTACTAAAGAAGCATGTAGGTGGAGAATGTTTTGCTGATAAGCATTTGTAAATATGTGTTTGCAAAAGTACTGAAGATTACCATGATGCATGCATGTTTTTATTACCATAGGGCATGAGTATGCTTACAAAAGGTGTAGGTACCCCTCCAAAAAGTACCAAAAAGTATCTCCATGGTACTGCCATGGAATTGTGAACATTTACCATGGTAGAATAATTCTCTGGAAATACCACAAAAATTCCATAGTGCATTAACTTTTTAGTGCCACGTTTTTGCTGTCTTATACCATCATGGTACCTTGGTACCATTACAGTACATTTTCATACACGGATCATATGTGGTATTGGTAATTGTTGGTCATTTTTATAAGGGTGGACACCAGGTTAACATGTAAACGATATCTGTTTTTCTATCAAATGTAATTGCCCTCTGTTTACCTGTGTGTATGTAGAACGCTCACCTGCAGGCGCGCATTGAGCATTTGGAATCGTGCGAGTGCGTGAAACGGAAGTGTGTGTGGGAGGGGCGTCAGGTGGACGAGGGCTCTCATTGGTCTCCTGACAGCCGCACCGTGTGTTCATGCACCAATGGGACGGTTCAGTGTGAGCACTCAAAAGGTGAGTTTCCTCTATTTATACTGTTATTATAATTCATTAAGCACACACATAATGACACACATATGATTCCTCAAGCTAATTTTCAAACAATATAACAGTGATATTTGCACACATGCCATACATGGTTGACTAAACCAGTGCAAATTACAGCACAAAGCAGATCTCACTGAGTGTGATTGAATCTCAGTTTGTTTATTTCTATAATGAGACGACATTTAAATCAGCTTCATCTCTGCTTTTCCCTAATGTCCCATAATCACTTGGAATGTAGGGGGTGAGTGTTTTTGTTTCTTTGTGTGTGTGTGTGTGTGTGTGTGTGTGTGTGTGGGTTAACTTAACCATATACAAATCTGTACCCAAAAGTCAGCAAAACCTGACCTATCTAAGCAAAACTTCATTTTGGGGATGGCATCATTTGTAATAGCTATAAAAATATAGTAAATAGTTTTATTTTAAATTGTAAAAATACAGAATTGTTTCTGTTAGGGTTAAGGTGGGTTAGGATTAGATTATAGTGTTTATAACAAGTTGTGTATAAAATCAATAGAAGTCTATGGAATGTCCCCATTTAGATTAACTTAGTTAAGTAAACGTGTGTGTGTGATTGTGTATGTTGAAAGTGTCTGTATTTCTTTGTTCTGCATGCAGTTGTTTGCAATTACAATGTCAGTGTCAGCAGTGGGTAACTGGTTCATAATAACTTTTTTTTATATAACTATATTTAATGTAGTTAAAAACGTTTGAGTTACTGTGTTTAGTGAACAGTGTCCCTTCTCAGTCAAACCATATTCATACAAAAAATAATTTGTTTTATTATTAGTATTAGCATTAACTTATTATTTATGAATGATATTTATTATTTGTATACATTTTTATACATTAATTGCAAGTGTCTCTCTGTTGTCATTTGATTGAAGCTGCTTGCTTGTTTCTGAACGGAAATTTTCTTCTGTTGTAAACTGAAAAGAATCCACAGCTGTTTATATCAGTCTATATCGGTTTCTCTCTCTCTAACTCATAGCAGTAGGAACTGTCAAGCTCTACAAAGCACCATAAACATATATTAAATCATTCCATGACTTCTGTATATGAGGAACACGCAGACATTTGAGCCATATTTACTAAAAATCTGCCTCTGTCTCTCTGATTTCAAATCCCAAATGTTTCAACTTAAATATAATGAATCGCTTGTAAGTCGCTTTGGATAAAAGCATCTGCTAAATAAATAAATGTACATTATGAGCAGCAACAAAGAACTTTGCCTGGAATACAGTTGTGTGACTTTGCAACAATCAGAGATTTTTTTATATAGCTTTCCTGTAGCTCAGTGGTTAGAGCATGGCATTAACAATGCCAAGGTCATGGGTTCGATCCCAGGGATTGCACATACTCAATGTATAGTGATCAATGTGTAGTATAATGCAATGTATGTTGCTTTGGATAAAAGCGTCTGCCAAATGCCTAAATGTAAATGTTATATAAAGCCGCTAATGTACAGTGTGAATGTCTTAAAACTCATCTTTCGACATCAGATGTCTCGAACAGTCTAGAAAGTTGCAGACATACTTTAGAGTTCATTTTGCCGATAAGGTCTGGATATCTCTGCAGCGAGCAGAGCATCTGCTTGTAGACACATCTTTAACACACACTTGTTTTGATCTCAGATTGTAGCATAGGGGCTCTATTCCAGCACAATACAGTGGATGTGTGTTTGCAATTACAGACTGCTTCTTTTATGGGAATATCTATAGCAATGGTGATGTCTTCAGCCCGAACGACTGCTCCAAGTGTACATGTGAGGTATAACATCAAACAGTCTTTGATCTTTGCTCTTTTGCTGGTCTCTGCTGGCATCTTCTGTACCTTCTGATGTTCTTTTGTCTGCTTGTTTTAGAATAGATATGTAGAATGCGATGTAATCACGTGTCCTTCCGTATCTTGTGTGGAGACATCAACACAAGTTCATCCAGGATCATGTTGCCCTACATGCCAACCAAGTACCCACATCAAACACACACCCTCTTAGGGCCATATTACTCTGATATATATCAGGAGTTCTCAGACTTTTTGGGGCCAGGGACCCCTTTACAGGGGAGACAATTTTCCAAGAACCCCACAATAATTATAAGAGTTATTAAAGAATGTTCTTGTAGCTCAACTGGTAAAGTGTTGAATTAGCAGTGCAAAGGTTGTGGGTTCGATTCCCAGGGAATACGTACTGATACAATGTATAACTTGAATGTGCTGTAAATTAATAAAGCGGCTGCCAAATACATACTAATCCATAACGTAATCCTGACAGTTCAAAATATAAATAATTGTTATAAATATACCGTTGTGAATCGAGGTAAGGTAAGGAGATCTTTGTTAAACACTGATCTGTCATGTACTTGCTCAATGACTGATTTTGGTTCATTTTTAACCTAAAAAAGTTATGGATTGCGGCTCTAAGAATATGAATTCTACAGTCCGTACTCTCAGATGCTATTGGAACTGATTAATTTTTTAACCCAAATACTATTTGCATTTTGTCTTTTTATCTCTATACTCAGTAAAATCTGACTCAGTTTAATTGTATCTGCATTTTCTGTATCTGCAATTCAGATAGTTTGGGTTTGGCTTCACTTATGGAATGTAAATGTTTGTCCATGGCCCGCCAGTTTGCAGCAGGAATGGGTTCATTGCCCTTTGAGAGAGTTAAGAGAGTGTAGTAAGCGCTTCATAACAGATTGTTGTGATAAGTCACAATATTATCAAAGTTTCTATTGGCACAAGATTCATGTGGATGAGAGTTATGCAATATGCTTGTTTTATTGGTGCAAATGGCGTGTTCCTGTAGCTCAGTTGGTAGAGCGTTGCGCCAGCAACGCAAAGGTTGTTGGTTCGATTCCCAGGGAGCACATGTACTGACGAAATGTATCTCTTGAATGAACTGTAAGTCACTTTGGATAAAGGTGTCTGACAAATGCATAAATGTAAATGGACCCCATATGTAAATATGCACTTGGTGATAATACAATAAAACACAATTTAGTTTCAAGAACCCCTGATATATATCATGATTCATGTACCTTAGTTTTGTACACTGTATTCCAAGATTGTTTTACGTAATTATAGTACGTGTCTAAAAAAATGATAATACTCTGATTTTTTTTATGTTAATCTTCAGGATGTGAATATGAAGGTGAGGTCTATGAAAACGGAGAAGTGTTTGTGTCCAAAACAAACCCCTGTGTCAACTGCTCTTGCTCAGTGAGTGAAATACTGGAGCTCGGTACTGCTGTACATGTCAGTGAAAAGTGCCCAACCAAACATGTGCGTGTGTTCATTTGCAGAACAGCCGGGTGTCATGTGACCCTATTCAATGTGCGCCCACTTTGTGCCCAAACCCCTACAAAAGACCAGGGCAGTGCTGCCCTACCTGCTCTGGTATACACTCGCAAACGTTAAAAAGTTAAAAGTTAAAAAGGACTTGTAATTTGAGTAACGCTGTAATTTTGTTAAGTAAGATGTGTGGAACCCTGGAACAAAATTCTGGTAAAAAAAACTGCCCAAACCTAAACCCTAATTATTACTCAAACCCCAACCATAACTAACCCTTAAAATTACTGGGAATTAATAGGTACAGTGGATAAGAATGGTATATCAACCCTTAATCGAGTCCTAAATCTGATTGGTTGATAGAAATGTTGTTCCAGGACCAGCAGTGATGTTTATGCTGGAACATACAGATCTTACTTGGCAAACATCACGTTAACCCAAGAGGACCAGTGATTGTTATTCTGTTAAACACAAACAAAAACGTTCTTTCATTGTAGCTCTTTTCTTATTTCCTGATATCATTTTGTGTGCCTGTTCCTGGAAGACTGAAATGAAATATAATGTATGTTTTTATCATAACTTTTCCTCAGCGTGTGATGTGGACGGTCAGCCGTACAGTGGCTCCTACAGCACAGTGGATGGTTGCCAAACCTGCACATGTCAGGTGTTTATCTCACACACACCCACATGTTTACTTATCTATCTAAACGGGGACATTCCATTGACTAGATTTTATACACACCTTGTTGTAACTAAAACCTAACCCCAACCCTCACACTCACAAACTCTAACCCTAAAGAAAACCATATGCATTTTAACAATTAAAAAAAACCCTTTGTTTACTATATTTTTATAGTGTTTTTACAAAGTGGACGTCCCCAAAAGGAAGTTTTGCTTATATTTGTCGAGTTTTGCTGACATTTGGGACAAATTCGTGCCCAATATATAGTTAAATAAACCCACACACACTTAAACATCGGAATGCAGATGATTTCGTGTGTTTGCTCACCAGGATGGGAATCAGGCATGTGTTAACGTGCATCAGTGTCCTCAGACGTGTCGGGACGGCGTGCAGCCGCCCTTTGGCTCCTGCTGCAGAGATTGTTCTCGCTGTAACTACCAGGGGCAAGTCGTCCCAGACGGAGTCTCCTTTCAAGTCCCCGGGGATCCCTGCAAACGCTGTGTGTGCAATGTAAGACCACGCGCGGTTCTGATTTGTCCTTACTGGGGTTAGATTAAACAAGCCACAGGGATACAGCATTAGATTGCTTTTAATTAAACACAGAAGAACAATGTAGCACAAAGGATGTCACGGTTGAAATTGTGGTCACCGTGTACTCAGCACGGGTAGACAATGTTTTTGGGGGGGATAAGAGATTAAATGCAGAAGAAATAGACTTATAAAACGTCCGAGATAAAGTTGATTGTTACATGAGGCATAACCTAGCTAACAAGGAACGTTCTCAGAACGTTGCCTAACAGTCGCTAAAAGTTCTCTGAAAGTTATCGAACTTTTTAGTAGAACTTTTTATCAATAATGTTATTCTTGAGTAGTTAGTGTAATGTTTTAAAAATTTTACAAAAAGAAAGAAATGTTTAAATAATAACCTTATAACCAAGCAATGATGCTAATACAGCGTTTAAAAAACTGGACATTTTGAGCATTCCTAGAACTTTCAAAATGTAAATTTGTAACATACGAATTGAAATGTTAGGGAAACATTCTTACAACCTAAAGTTGTTACCTGGGTAACTCTGAGTGATAGCATTTTCCTCTGTGGTGAATGTGTGTTGTGATTGTAGGGTGGGAACGTAGTGTGTGACACTGAGCCCTGTCCTTCACTTGACTGCAATCTGGTGGAGACTGTAGACAGAGAGTGCTGCCCCAGGTGTCAAAGTAAGTGTGTGTGTGTGTTTTTGATGTTGTTTAATATCAGGTGGAAGTATCGTCACACATTCTGATAAAATACATACCTTGAATGCATTGTAAGTTGCTTTGGACAAAAGTGTCTGCCAGATGCGTACATGCATAAATCAAAATATTCTTTTGTTGGATTTTGGCTTGAAGGTTGTTACTATAACAACGCACGGCACCTGCACGGCTCACAATGGAAGGACCCTTATGACCCCTGCGTGACCTGTACATGCACAGTGGGACATCACCTGCTATTCGATCACATACCTTCAATACATAAGATGTCACGTCTCGTCAATTATTGATGCTCTCTCTCTCTCTCTCTCTCTCTCTCTCTCTCTCTCTCTCTGTAGGAGGGTCAGGTTCGCTGTGGGAGTGAAAGCTGCGGTGTGTCCTGTAGGAATCCTGCTCCTCCTCGCCCTGGATCCTGCTGTCCAGTCTGTGACAGTGTGTAGAACCGATTTCTGTTTGTTGACTCAGTACTTACTTGATTTATATCACATGTAAGTCTGACACACGGATTCCTCAGGTTGTAGTGTAAATGGAGTGGAAATCCCAAACGGACAGAGAGTGTCTGAGGACAACCCGTGTGAGGACTGCTGGTGTGATGTGAGTCAGAAGCTGAAGGACAATAACACGTGAAATATCAATGTTTCATATTTTTAATCACTCATTTTTTTGTGAAATACTTTTAACTGTATTTTTAATTTATTAACTTTTTGCATTGGGTGGCTCCTCAGCTCCCGTGAGACATTTCACATCATGAGATACCACATATTAAAAAGCTTTCCTGTAGCTCAGTGGTTAGAGCATGGTGGTAACAACACCAAGGTCATGGGTTCGATCCCGGGGATTGCACATACTTAGAAGCAATGTATAATATAATGCAATGTAAGTCGCTTTTGATAAAAGTGTGTGCCAAATGCGTAAATGAAAAAATCTTGAAACCATCTGGGAATTTCTCGCATACTGAGGTTTCAGACATGCTACTTATTTTACATATTGATTTTTGCATACTATATAATCTAAAAGTATGCACTTTCAGACACAGGGTTCCACTGCAGTTAAATATATCCACATTGTTTTGATTAATATGCATTTAATTCAGATATTATTATTATTAATATTAATTACTGCTTTCATTTTTATGTTTGCTGATATCTCTTTATTTCATGTACTGGAAAAATGTGATTCTCAACATACATAATATAAAAGTTGCATTTTCAGCTCTCAGTAGGAACTGACCATGAACTTATATTATTATATAAGTATAATATGTATTTATATTTATATCCTTATTTCTTTATTTTAGCATGGGAATATCCGCTGTACCCCGTACCCCTGTCCACCCACAGCTTGTAATCATCCAGTCCAGAGACCAGGAGAATGTTGTCCACGGTATGATTGTTCCATCAACACACCACAAAGACATCAGAGGTGAGGTGTTATATATTCAGCTTTAATAATTGTGTTTGTTAATCAGATGTGAGGAGTGCAGATATGAGGGTGAGCGGTATCTCGACGGTCAAACATTTGTATCCAGACAGGATCCGTGTGTGAGCTGTCAGTGTTTGGTGAGTGTTTTCTATGCTGTTCTCAGGTAAAATCTGTTTTACCTACAGAACTGTGCAAACGTCTTAGCAATGGTGTTTAAGCAGTAATTTAATGTAGCTTATGTGTAACTTAGGAGCTCCTGTAGCTCACTTGGCAGTGTGTTGTGTTAGCAGCACAAAGGTTGTGGGTTCGATTACCAGGGATCAATTTTTGAAATGTAGTGTCTGCCAAATGCATAAATGGAATGGCCACATATTATTATAATATATTATTATTAATATTATATTATGTTATTATAAATGATTTCTCAGTCTCTTTATTAGAATAGAAACAGAAAATACAGGAAATTTGTATGCAGTATTAAAACAACAAGAAAAAAAAACTGCTTCTATAGACTACAGTGGCAAGTATTTTGTGTGACCTTCACTAACAAGCAATAGCAGGAAGCAGCTGAATACTGACTTTTGCCTAAAGAAGCCATTTTGTTCTTAAAATTTTCTTTTTACATTTTGTTTACATATTTCCTGTATTTTAGGAGACTGAAAATAAATATGGATGGTCATTAAAACTTTGCTAAAACTACAAAGCTTGTGTTGGCCTAGGACTTCTGCACAGTACTGTATTTATCCCTGTCAGAGATTCAGTATCATGTGATCTTGTGTGTTTGGTCATGTGTGTGTAGGGTGGGCAGGTGTCATGTGAGTCTAGAGCATCGTCATGTCAGACTACACCCTGCACGCACCCAGTCAAACCACATGAACAGTGCTGCCCCTCCTGTCACAGTAAATGATACACGCACACACTGTTTCTGTACTGCATCTGAGATGGGCAGATGAGGGTGAGAATCTGGATTTACTCTGTTACAGTGTGTGAATATGAAGGGAGGGTTTATGAAGATGGAAGCGAGTTCAGGCCGCCTGGGGGTGGACCCTGTCTCCAGTGCACATGCAAGGTGAAGTACACAGAGTTCCATGTTTGTTTACTTTTTAAGTTTCATCAGGCATATAATAACAGAATGTGTGTGTGGGAACAGGTATACATAGTTTACAAGGACATAAAAGTGTTTAATGACACTTCCTGTGTCCTTATAAACCAGTGGCTTAAAAACATACTAAATGGTGTTTTTTTTTAAGATAAAAAGTTACAAACGTTAGGGTTAGGTCAAGGGATGGGGTTAGGGAAAGCGTAGAGCCCCTGTAAACCACATATGCGTGTGTGTGTGTATGTGTGTGTGTTTGTTGTAGGGTGGAAATGTAAGATGCCATCATGAAAGATGTCCTACCTTGACTTGTGCAAACCCAGTTGCCCCCCAACCTAATTCCTGCTGCCCAGTGTGTAGAGGTGAGATACTCTCAAACGTCTGCTGGTAACAGTTCACAAGCCATCTTCTCACAGTGTTTATCCTGTGTGTGTGTGTGTGTGTGTGTAGGGTGTGTGTGGAATGGTGTTCAGTATGAAGAAGGAGCTTCATGGACTGACGCAGGCCGAAGCTGTTCTTGTGTAGAGGGTCATGTGACATGCAGTGATAGAAACTGCCCACCATCTCCCCCCGACTGCCAAGACCCCAACAGACAAACAGGTAAGAGAGAGAAAGAGGAGAAAAAGTGGCAGAATGACCAAAATGACAGACACAGTTAACATAATAGCGCAGTTAGAAAGAAAACTCTCCTGTTTTTAATGATGATCTGGTAATTGAATGGCAGATGGGTGCTGTGAGAACTCTTGTGGGCAATGCCAATATAAACAGCAAATCTATGAAAATGGCCAGAGCTTCACTGATCCAGAGGATGCCTGTAAACGATGCACCTGTCAGGTA
>JAZGTI010000063.1:7548-101971 GCA_036877585.1 Botia kubotai
TGTTTCACTATAGAGAAATCATGGGCTATTAGCACTTTTTCACGAGAAAGGATTTTGTCGGAATAGGTGTGAGAAAAACAGCATGGTGTTTTTTATTTATTTTATACCGAACAAATACATCTCATCCAGACCATTTAAATCCGTTTTATTTAACGACATAAATATTGGGGTTGCTGTTGTAGTGGGATTAAGAAGGAAACGAAGAGCGAACGTTTGGACAAACTCTATTTCTAGTCAATAGATGGCGCCGTCGAGTCTGACAGACTTCGAACCGTAACAGTATTCAGTCCTCATTGTTTATTTTAACTATTCATTTGATATTTCTCCATGTTATATATAGGGTTTACCACTTATCTATATTAATTCATTATAGTTATTAATAGTAATTATTAATAATAGCTCATACTAATCGATGATAATTTACAATAACAATAATGAAAATTAATTTAACAGAAAGGGAGAAAATGTATAATTATAATTGTAATACCCTTATTGTGCAACGAAATTTAGTCTCTCATTCAAGTGCGCACACATACAAAAAAGTAACAGTAAACAAATGTAAACTGCGCAAAAGTGACAAATGTGTACAGTAAGACAAATATGTACAGCGCAATGTAGATATACATATATAGAATATGATGGTTATGGATTTGTTTGCTAAAATGTTTAATAGTGTTTCCCTCCATTTTGTCACCTGTTAGCAAGCATTCTACTAATCGGAATAGTTGTATTATTAAGAAATGTACAGTAATGATCTTAAAATGTTCTAAAACTCACACAATCCTCATGTACAGAACTCAAGACTGTACTGATGGTTCCCTCCGGAAATACACAGGTTACATCGCAAAGCCAGTGCCAAGAAAGACGAGCGAGAGACATCTGGAGAGGAGAACAACTACATATATACATGCTATATAAAAGTCATACAGGCTTACCATTGGTGAAAAGCATCAGTAGACAAACAGCACAAACGTTCTCTGTTTATTTTGAGCAACAAACCACCATTAACCACATTTTATTCACCTAAATAGTACTTAATGTTCACTGCTTAATGTAATTAGTAGAACATTTTGTTTTACCGTTGCTGTGTTTTAAACACCTGGCTTTAACATTGGGGGGATGTTTTCGCTTACATTTGCTCCAGCTGCTTTGTGAACATGTTTCACTACTTGTAAAAAGCATGAACGCTTCATTTACAAATATAGATTTTAAAATCTGATGTGAGACATTTTAATACATATCAATATAATAAACAATGGCAACATCATACGCGGCCGAATTGTTTACTGATAGAGGAGAACGCTTTGATACTAGCAATACAATTATTTCATTTCAAAACCGTGATCAATTCTTTGTCTTTTGGTCTCCCCATCTCTCAAGAGAAAAACAGCAATAAAGAACAATACACTTTTAGCAATGAAAACAGTGAGCACAGTTTTGATTGTGTGGAGGCTAACCTACTGTTTATTCAATGCGGTATCGGACGACTACTTCAGTGAACCAGAACACACAGAGTATGTACAGGAGACAGTTAGCATACCTTCAATAGAGAAGAAAACAAACAGACAAACAAAAACAGTATTTACGAAACAAAAGTCATATACATCCAAGTAACAGCAACGGCAAGCTGCCTCTTACAGCTGCCGACAGCTCTGAATCATATGCTTTTGTATCTATAGTTTTATTTTCCCTTTAATCGTACGCATGCATCTCGTAACACCTTCAATGTGACCGTCTACAAAAACTGTGCTGAGGAACAGTGACAGCGGGCTGCTGGTACTCTTTACATGACATCACTTCCTGTAAGTGCTGATGAACGTGTTTGACATCCACTGGGACCCAAAAACAAACAAATAAAAAAAACATTCATTGCCAATAACTGGTTAATACTGTAGATACGTGACGCTATATTCCTTTCTCGTGTAAAATGATGAAAAAGGAAAAGAAAACGAACAAAACCCAGTAAATATACACATCCTAAACAGTGACGTTAAAAGACATACAAAGTCATCAAATAAAAGTTCTTAAAGTTTCACTTTAATTTTAAAGTATAAAAAGGAAGAGAAAAAAGTCGGTCAGTCATCTCTGAGCTGAACAAAAGCAGCTAAAATTCACGTTCAGACTTCTTTCTATAAGCCAATCACAGATCATTTAAACATATTATTTTAATACGTACTATTAATGGAAGTACGTTCATACAACAGCATTACTGTTTTCTAACAGCTGGAAGAAACCATCGGGAAGGGCTCAGAGGAGAGTTAACAGCAATGTAAACGAGGAAAATACACTTTTGACAGCACTTTTGGGAGGTGTCTGTTAGAAACAGTCTTCGTGCTGTTTGCAAAGTGGTGACATCAGCCTCGGTTGTACACTCCCTCAAACACTAGAGGGTGCGAAAGAGAACGATGATGAAAAATGACACAAAGTGTTGATTCGTTTTGACAGAGAGGGTGTGTGTTAAAACAGTCTTTATGGATATTGAGTTCATATAAGGCTGAGTCATTGCTTTCTGTGAAGGTTCAAATGTGATACTTTGACATCATCATAGCTGGGATTTGGGGTCAGTCATTTAGTGTCTATGAGGAAGGAGGACCTGGTCATGTGTCTAGTTTCAAGGTGCCGATTATCATGTTCGTGCTATTTGTCTTTTAGTTCACTAACAGTTCAAGTTTCAGCATACAGTAATTATACACACAAGACGTTCAGCATGCACACGCACACACACACACTCACAGGAAATGATCCGAGATGATGTGTGTGCTGACAGTACGTTTGTAGAGACTGGTGAGGTACAGTGTGACTATACAACAGGAAGGAGGGAGGAAGACGAGCAGGAGGAAGAGAGGAAACGTAGGGGATGTGTCACTTCATCAAAAACGGTTTAAATGAGACATGTGACACTGCGGCATACAACTGAAGCGCACAACATATCCACCCAGAACTCAGGAAAATTCATTAGCATGTATTTCACCTAACCTACTGAACGCACGCATATCCTGGAAATCTGTCCATGCCGTTGGACCGCTCTGGGATTGGTTCTTTTATTTGAACCAATCAGAGACCAGCTTTCAGGTAACCCATTTCTTAGCTTAAGCTCTAGGCCCTAACGAACTCAGCCCGATTTGGGCAGTGCTGTGACACCTGTATCAGCTTATAGATCCATCTCAGATAGAGCCATCATAATCATATCTCTTCAGTCACAGATCCATCTCTGGGTTGCAGGCCTGGTAATGGTTGGGCGTACATCACCAGGAAAGGGCCGGTGTTTGTATGGTTGTTAAAGAGCAGCTACAGCGTAGTTTTCAAGTAGACCTGTGACACCATACTTGCAGGTGTAACTGCTTATATAAGAGCCTATATATATTATATGATTACATATAATCATACAAGTATAGAACATCACCACATATAGTCCTGAGGTGATGTTTCCAAGCCCTCATTACTGTCCTTTGAAGCAAATAAAAATCATCATAAATAAATATAATTAAAATGAAGGCAATGATGAAGGACCAGGGGAAGGTTTGATTGGTGTCCATCATATGAGCTTTTGTTATGTTTTAGCCACGGCCCTGACTCCAGAGAGTGGGCGTGGTTAATAAGCAGCAGCGCGTGTTAAAGACCCATTGGTGGGCCGGTGGGGTTCAAGTTGAAGGATTGGGGCCGGCAGAGGCAGCGTTGGCGTTTGGACCACGATCGCCACTGTTGGCACCTGGAACATAACAGAGATTCTCATAAGAGGTCATGTGACTTGGGGAATACATCTTAGGATCTAGAAGAATATGAGAGCAACCTGTCGCAGATGAGGCGATGGAGTTTTCCACCTGATTCTGAGCATGTGCAGGGATGAGAATGGAGGTCAGCTCGGGGTTACTGGATAACTCTGAGGAACCAATTCAATAGACAACACTGAAGTACATAATATAGAAGGCCACATCTATTATTAAACACTACATAAATACTACTGATACATACTATCTATTTTCAACAAATACATGCATATGCAATGACCCCGAAAGTATTTGGACACACTAATTCAATGTATGCCATTGAATTAAACAGAAGCAAAGCTAAGAAAGTGGCTTTTATCTCAACAACACTGTTTCAAAGAACTTTTCAAGCAACATTAGAAACAAAGAATCACATGAAGAAATAAAATCTTATTATTAGTCTTATAGTAAGATTTTATAAAGTCTATAATAAAGTCTTGTTTTTAATAAACTGTAATTCTGTACGTGTGTGTATGTACTGTACCCTGTGTGTTAAAATTAAACAGCACTGGTCTTTCTCTTCCATTCGGGAGCTTCAGTGTCGGTTCACGGAGTTCGTCAAAGAAAGTGTGAGCGCAGGCCTCCAGAGGGGTGAAGCGGGCCGTGGGGGTGTACTCCAACAACCGAGAACACAGAGCGATCGCCTCCGGAGGGGTCCGGGGCCGGAAGACCTGCCACACAACAACACGGGACTTTTTTAATGCTATATGTTGTATAAACTATATCATCTATATCTGTATCTATATCTATTTATATACACATACATTATATACACTAACCTTAGTCCAGGGATGTGCCTTAATCTGTGGAAACTTAAACTCAGTGTAATTGGGGTTCATCTCTCTGATCTGTTCTCTTGTAGGAGTGCCCAACACCTGGGGAACATTCACAACCGTTATTCTGATTGTGTAGCTGTAAAATACATCTGATCCCGTTTAACTGAAGATCAGTTATGAAAAATCTCGCACTCGTACCTTGATGATTTCAACGAGCTGATCAACTCCACTGTCACCAGGAAATATTGGCTGTCCAAGCAGCAGCTCCGCTAGAACACAACCAGCTGACCAAATATCTGCAGGGAAACAACGAAAATATGGCTCACTGGAAATCCAACCCATAACCATTTGAACTAACAGGAATTTTCTTCATACATTTTCCAAGTTTAATGGTTAAAAGTCTGAGATATCAAGACGGTAAATCCCATCCGACTGTGTGTGGATGGCAGCATTAGAATACTGCACCTATGCTGGAAGTATAGTCTGTGGCTCCGAAGATGAGCTCTGGGGCTCTGTAGTAACGCGAGCAGATGTAGGAAACATTAGGCTCACCACGCACCAGCTGCTTAGCACTGCAGGAGTCAGAGAGAGCCAGAGAATTAGAGATAATGAGAAATTTAAACCAAAACAGCCACCATCATTAGAAGTGATATAATACACATTATCTGCACAGGAGTTAAAAGTCATGATCATTATCAGTGTGAGTCCTTATTCTGCCAAACGGCAGATCACAAACTTCAGCTGTTCATCAAAGGAACAAAAACACTATTTGAAAACAGAACGCAGCAGTTTAATCACAGCTGGGTTTGATTTGATCTGTGAAACAGCCACTTTCACACAGGAATCCCAGTAAATTACCAGATTCACTTTCCAGTAAACGTACGGCATGTTATTCACGTAAGCAACAAATTTCAGTGTCTTATATGAACTGTTAACATTACGTGTAATTGTAGCCTGCTAGCTAGATAAAGCAATACAATCAATGTAATCTACATTTAAAAATGAAATTAAATCAGCTCCATCAGAACGTACAGGTTTCCTCTTCTTACCTCCCAAAGTCACAGAGCTTCAGTACGGCTGTCTCCGGGTCCAGCAGGAGGTTCTGAGGTTTGATGTCCCGATGACAGATCCCGTATGAGTGAATGTACGCCAAGCTGCGAAACAACTGGTACATATACAGCTGAGAACACAAACACATGCAAACAATGCCTTCAATACACCACAATGGCAATCCACAAAGAATCTGAACCAGTATATGGAACTACTAAATGATGTCATAAATGCTAATATTCTGCTTAAAGGGATAGTTCACCTAAGTATGAAATCCATCATTTACTCACCCTCATGTCATTCCAACCTGTATGATTTTTTTGCATCTGAGGAACACAAGTATGTTGGTAACCAATCAAAAGTGGCACCCATGGACTTCCATTGTATGGCCAAAAAACCACCAAGACACTTCTCAAAATATCTTCTTTCGTGTTTCACAGAAGTCATGCAGGTTTGGAAAAACATTAGGCTGAGTAAATGATGGAAGAATTTTCAGTTTTGGGTGAACTGTCCCTTTAAGGCTGCTTAACCACAGACAGCAGCTCTATTGACACGTCTAACCCAGCATAACCAAAAAGACCACCCACCACAATCTATGAATGCCTTTCCACAAGCTAGTAACCAGTACCTAGTAACTAGTCCGAAACAGCATATAAATTCACGCTACTTTAAACTGGTCTTGATATGAGAGTTTATCTGAAGTTACCTTCACATAAACCATAGGCAGGCTCTGCTTGGCTCTGCTGTAGTGTCTAGACACTCTGTAGACGTTCTCAGGAACGTAGTCCATCACCAAGTTCAGATAGACCTCATCCTTCTGTGTGCGTGACAGAGATGAGATGAGAAGGAGATAAGAAGGACAGAAATGTAACAAAGTTCTAAACATTTAAAGAGACAGTGTACCCCAAAATGAAACTAATCTGGGTATTTGTACACATACAGACATTTTGCATACTACACACAGTATTTATTAAACCCTGCGGAAACAGTACTGACAGTACAGTGGAAAGTAGCGGTATGCAAGTATGCTATTCAGAACATACACTAGCCTACGTTACACTTCTGCTCCTCAGAGATGCTGTGACAGCTAATATCCATGAACTTTCATTGACTTCAAAGGCTTTACGTGTGTGTTACGTGTGCTCAGCTTAGTCCTCTTCATGTCATAGTGGTCAGTCTAGACTGAGTTACATAACTAACTGATCCTGTTTCTGTGACAGCGGTCAGGAGGTAGTCAGACATAATGTCATCATGATGGGGGGGAAGTGAGGTTACGCATCTGAGAGCAGCCCTGCTCTCACTGTCTGTCAACAGGTGTAGACACCTGTTACCCTGCACACATGCCCTCATAAGCCAGAAACATATGCAAACGCTTGCCAAAATACCAAATGCGTTTTATTCAGGTAGCTAGATATAAACACGTCAACAGTTAGCTATCTTTAACTAGCGTGCTCACCAAGATCTCCTTATCGCTGGTCCACCATGATAGGAGAAAACAGACCTTAGAGGTTTGTGTTAATGGCTGCTATGGTCACCACATTGTTGCCATGCTGACAGCACGACGCATGCTATGACATGCATAGTGCAGAGCAGTGGTTCTTCACCGAGTCCAGTCCTCAAAATCTGACCCAGGCTACACTGGTAGTTCACTTGCCATGAGTTAAAGAAGGTCTATGCAGACCACAGCGCTGATTGGCCCACTTGTCATATATATGTTATGGGTACTGAATGTAAAGCAGTAGAGAATCACTAGAGTTCAGTACGTTTTACTTCTTGTTCAGTCTCCCTCTCTTTCTGGTGCTGTAATGAGAAGTCTATTCTCAGAGTAACTGTAGACCTGCAGTCCCCCGTCAGTGCAGCGGCGTCTGTGTGGCCCTTTGAGGTCAGACTCCTGACATGACACAACATGACAGACGGGTTTACGGAAAGTTCTGATGCCCAGCCACTGACTTCAGAGTGACTTGACCAATAGAGAGACATGCGTACATGCCAACGACCTCAACATGCAACCTGCCAGCGGTTTTATTCTGACCATTTTATTTATGAATATATACTGATGAAAAATTCTCATGAAAATTAGGTGTTTTTCAAGTTTTGCATCTAATGTGAACTATTTCCCAAAACACATTTTGGGGTGAAGTCACCAAAAGGTTGCCTTAAAATGAACACTGTGCTTATACTGGCCCACTACATAGAAATTTAAAAAATGAGAAAAGGAGGATAATTATATACATCCTGCAAACTGGGGAGCAGAATGTTTAATGGCCTTGGGCGACATGGTGCTCCTCAGTAAGCTGGAGAGATACGAGCAGAGGAACAAGGTTGGGGAGGGGGACACTCACTTTGTCTCCGCTGGAGTAGAAGAAGTACCGCAGACGAACAATGTTACAGTGGTCTAATTTCCTCATGATCTGTAGCTCCCGATTCTGATATGTAGATATGCAGAGAGAAGCAGAGGAGAGAGAAACAATCATCAGTAGAGCAGTGAAGACACCATGAACACACGTGCTTGACGTAAACGAATATGCTCAGAATGATTCAAATAAACTTGAAACAGCTTTTGCAACTCTTTATATTTCTGAAATGTTCCATACAACAAAACATGTAGGGCGGGACTTGATTTTATCCATCAGCAATTTGATTGGATTGGGGAAAATGGTCATTCTATATCAGAAAGGAACAGAACAGGAAGGTTGAAAACCAATAGTGTCACAATGATGAAGCCCAAATGTGTTTTCATGATGAATGCACTGAAGAATCAATCATTCACATACAACAGAGCACTTATGTGTCTATATTTGTAAATGGGTCTATTTTAGCTTGACATGCAAATTAAAATAATTGGGACTATAAACAGAGATTTGCAAAAGACCAAAAACATCAGCCTTGTATCAACAATGAAACATGTTTTTACCATCTTACCTTAAACCTTTTATCCTGCAGAACTTTCTTTATGGCCACCAGCTCACCAGTGTCACAAAGCTTGGCCTGATACACGACCCCAAACGAGCCGTTTCCGATGACCTTTGTGTCCGTGTAACTGACCTCCTGAGGTCGGTCGGGACCCTGACCGGGGGTCGCGGCCACCGTTGTGACTTTACTGCCGTCTTTATCTCCTACAGAGAAACAAATCAAAGACTCCATACTGGTGTAGTGTAACATCACAGTGTCACGGGACGTGGAAATGTTACTATGAACATAGATGTGTGAATGTGTCGGCTGTGTTCTCATTCACCTGCATTCATCTGAGTAAAACACATCATTTCACACCTCATCATATTTCCGCACCACCGAGCAAGCACTTGACAGCATGAAAATTAAAAATATATTCAAATATTCAGAGCTCATAAGATGGAATTATTTTGCATTAGTTACCCGAGTATAAATCTATTTAATTCCACAGAGTAGCTCTTTTTGTTCACTGCGCATTTTAATTTCTATTAAACTGGCGTTAGTTCTCTATTAAATTCCTTTTCTGCTCATTTTGTTTGTATGACCCACCAATTTAGTGTTAAAATGATCCTTTTTGTGGTGGCGCCAGTGAAAATGTAACAGGGAAAGTCTGAACTATTAACTTCAGAGGACCAAACCTTATTATAACCTTAATTTTTAGAGCCCTTCTCCTCAGAAATGTCTTTAAGGCTTTACAGATTCCAGACTTATGCTATAATAAGTGACGGGCGATTTAAAGGAACATTTTACCTGAAAATTAAAATTCCCTCATAATTCACTCACCCTCACGCCGTCCCACACTGGCAGACGTGAATTACTTTAATGATGGATGCGTTTTCTTTTTGGAGCTTCAACATGTTGAGTCGTGAAAACGGACATAAAGTTGCGCATAATTGGTGCTCAGCTAAAGAAATGAAGTCGTGTACATCTGGGATGCGTGTGGGTGAATAAATGAGAATTCTGCATACAATGAGATCTATTCCTTTAAGTGAAATAATCGAACGATAATGATCACATCCAGCTGGTCTCGTTTAGACTGTGAGCGTTTAGCAGGTCAGGTGAGCAGTAATGCGGTTGTGATGAGTCAGGCGGTGTGTGTGCACATTCGCACCGCAAGCTAATAAAGATCTCTGCTCGCTAACTTACGCAGCATGGAATCTGAATTAAGTCACAGCTCATTACTTACCCCGATCATTTTACCCATCATGCCCCTCTGACATCATCCAGCTCAGGAACCCGACTACACTAGTCATTCAGCAATTCAGATCTTTTAATCTCAAAAATCAAATCTTTTAATGTCAGACTCATCTTGGATCTAATCTTCTTCAGTCGAAGAGACTTTTCATCATTGACTATATTTACATGGACAACAATACTACAACGTTAACCCGGTTAAAACAACACTCTCATCAAGAAACTACCATGTAAACAGCGATTTCTGATTACCGTCATTCAGCTAAAGTCATACTCGAAGCACAAATCAAATTAAGATGTAAAATTAAAAATGAGATGAAGGGGAGGGAACGTCAGACGGTGGACATGGGGACATAACGACATGCTAATAATCATCTATGTTCTATAACATGTTAAACAAGAACATAAAATGAATAATCTATAAGAAGCTCATTTCAACACCCTCATGACATCAGAATATTTCATTCATCAGAATAAGGTCAATAATTAATTACTGCTGTCCATGTAAACATTCCCAGTGTTGCACCTTCAGGCCTGCTAAGGACAGATGTAAAGAAATGAATATGAATTAACAAATTATAATAGTTGATAATAGTTATTTTTACCTACTTTTCCAAACCTTTTCCAAGATGTTTTAAAAATCATTTTATAGAGCTTGTGTTTCAAAAGAGCCATTTCTAGCCAATAAAATACTGCAGAGCTAAGAGGCAGACCTGTAGAGGCACTAATCTGCAGAGTTCAGCTCCAGCTCTGCGTGTAATGTTCAGGCTATCCTGAAGACCTTTATTAGCAGGTTGAGGTGTGTTCAACTCTGCAGGGAGTTTAGCAGTTCCACAAGTGTGCTGTAATCAGTTCACACTGGTTATATTCTTTACCGTGAGCTAACCTCACAGCTATGAGACACAGCGTGCTGACAAGCATGTCTATACACAGACTATCTGCTAGCACATGACAGTAATTAGCACATCACACACACTCAGGTGTAGCCCCACTTCAGGACACACCCAGTGGATAAGGTCACACTGCCTCAGGCCTGGGTGTTACCATGGCAGCAGCATGAACCAGCCAGTGATGCTGGGAGTCATTGCGTGTCAGCTGATCAGATTGAACCGCCTGCTTTTTATGCTCTTCTATGACACAATATTCAAAAGCAACAATACACACGCACCCTTACGCTCAGACGTGTGCATGTCACACGAAACACATCTTGAACAGACAGTTCTGATGACAGCTGCCTTAATCGGTGCAATTTATTCTTGTGTAGACACATCCCGGTTACATTTCACACCAAAATTCTCTCACTATCATAATGTGTCTAGACGTTTTACTTTTATACGTTTTTTTATAATTCCATTATATTTTCAATGGTGATTCCTATCAGCTCACATTACTGTATCATGTTTCCTTAAATCAGCACAACACGCACAATTTAAATATCACATCATGTTCACATACAGTAATGAAAGTGAGATGTTTTTGCCTTACGGTATTAGAAATTTGAATGTATTTAACTGTTATGAATAATGTCACAAATTCAATGCAAAACATGTAATGTTCCAAAAACCAGGCTTTGTTTTTAAAGCAGCCTTCAGTATACGGGTAATTGTTTTGTTTCTTAGATGTTTGTGTCAAATATAACCCAGTCACGATCTTGACAGGGCCACTGTACTTCTGTAGAGCTCTACCTGCTGGACAATACATCATGATTTTGTGGTGATTAAATGAGGAACTGCTCAGGCAAACCAACCCTGACAAACATGATGATTTAAGAGAACCTAGAAAAAGGGAAATGTTTCCAAACTTTGCCATGTACAATGTGAATGATGCCTGTGTATGATGACTAAACAAGTGTTATAAGACCTAATAATCCATGTAAAATATGGAGGGATCTGTCATCAGATAAAACAACCATTTTAAAACGTTCCACCACGATAATGACCAAAATGATTTACTTGAAGTGCAATGACAAAAATACAAGCATCATATTTATTGCTTTAAAACCTATGAAATGACCACAGACTTCTATTTGAGCTTCATTACTGTAAACTCAGGCTTTTTGAAAGACTTTCAACATCATGTAACCATGAAGTGTGAAAAATCACTTGAGAATCTGTAACGCAAATACTGATGCTAGAATAATCAGAGTTCATATCAATGAGAAGTAAATCTGCTGGGTTTCTAATGTAATGTAACTGAACACTTATACACACAAACATGTGTTTAAATGGCAGTCAAGCACTTGGACGGTATGTACAGTCCACGAGTCCTCCCCTGTTATCAAGCTGACTATGACACTACCAGTCACTAATAGACGTGACTAGGAGGGCACTGGGTACATTTGGGAAGGAAGAGTCAGAGGTGAGTCACCAACATCACTCTGATCCTCCTTTCCTGAGGAGTGAGCTGCTGAGACATATATTATTAGTGCAGGAAATGAGTGATCGGGCTCCCTGTCAATCAAACACCGTGTGGCATGGGTTCAAAAAGACAACTGACATTTTAAAACCTCTCCCAGCTATGCAAATATCATTCTGCCAGCTGAGATCCTAATATGACAGGTGCAAAAGTACCACGCAAGCTATGGCTGACGGGTTTGGGAGACCGGTCCTTAGACCGATTCAAAAATTCTACAGTAATCTTTGAACACAATTTGGTCACTGTTTGCACTCTGAGCTCACCTAGAAACAGCTTCCCAGCAATAATGATAAATCAGAGTCTAGGAAAAACATCTACCACTGTCTCAAATCAGATTAACCATCAAGCATAGAGGGGACACAGCAACCTCTCGGCTTCAAAACAACTGGCCTGTGCAGTGAAGCCCAGGCAGGGAATTTCTTCAGTACACAATGCAGCAAATGAATTTGCATTGAGCAGATCTGATCATAAGAGACAGGACCTGGCCCATCCCATTGAGCTCCAGCATTACATTAAGATATAGACCAGATGACAGATACATACAATTCTAATCAACAGCAAAAGCTCGTTTTTCGGCTAAAATGGATTATGATATAACATTTCAGATGTAAGACACAGTTATACATACGGCTGACTTTCAAGTTGCCAAACGCTGAAGGCTGCGGCAGTGGTTTGCAGCTTTCGGCAAATGAGGTGGTCCTAGGCCGGCCTGACATCTCCAGGATCCTCTTCTTACTCTTATAATATCTGGGGTCCCAACAAGTTCACAGTTTGTGTGATTCAAAGTAAACTGCGGAATATATATCTGCAAATGCGATGGATTCAATGTTGGTCAGCTGATTTCATCAGCCCCAGCCTGAAGATGAAGATGCGCGCGTTTAACCATCAAATATGCCGTTTGAAAACACTTCATACACAATATGATGTCAACTGTGTCCCGATTCTTGAGATGCTGAGGTTAGATTTGGAGAAAACCCGAATTTAATGTGATCTTTCACTTTATGTTCTTCATACGGAGCCGGTGTGCATCGATAAGGCTGAGATGGCCGCATCAAGCCATGCACACTGATCCAGATCCGATAAAAATGTCAATAAATCAGACCTCTTGCTTCAAAATGGTCCTGAATCGTCCGCAAACACAGACAAATATGTGTTAAATGGGTTTCTTTTCGCTTTGGAGTAACGCAAGTGATGTTCGTTCCTCGCTAGATGCCTCCTACCGGAAAGTAAGTAAAGGACGGCGCAGTACTCTCTCCATATCCTCTCCTCTGCTCTGCTGCTGGTACATTTACGGGCTCGTTTACTGTAGCGCTAGAAACAGATACGTCGTTTACGTTATGAGTGGCATTTTAAACTTACAGAGTTCCGCTGAGCGACGCAACCATTACTGGAATTCGAAATTGTGAACGCGCACAGTGACGTACGCCCTCTTCGAGCGGCGCGCCCTACAATGCGAAATGACGCTGAGGAAAAGGAGAGGGGGGAATCAGCAAGCCAATAATGATAAACTATTGTGATACTTGAGAAAATGAGATTTCTTTGGAGGGTGGGGGAATAATTTCACATACATTGAAATATGTGATCAGAGCCTTGGTCAATATTTGCACAGGCACTTTCACTGATTATTTTGGGATTGTAATTATGGCATACGCGCCTATTTATTAGAGTCTTGCCTCTCTCTCTATGCACAATGCACATCAATTTACATTATTTGATGTGAATTCCTTGAAACGTCTTTACCTCCAAATAAATGACTGTTTTTTATTGCCAGTCACATACTCAATAAACAAGACAATAATCACTTACATTTCAAAATATGGTATAACAATTTGTTGAACAAATATATTGAAAAGGAAGATAAATAGATAAACAAATAAAAACTCGTATGACTTTTCTATTGTTTTATTTTGAATGAAAGTACACGGGACACATAGCACAAAGTTCTGCCTGAAACAACAAAACAGAATGCAGCGCAAGTAATTTAAACATTAAAAATCATTAACAATAATAATAACATAATAAAACCAAATTATAAAGTAATACTTGTCTGCGATCAAATAATCATACAAATAATAAAAAAAAACTACCCTACGCACGTTGCAACACAGGAATTCATGCGTCGTGCTGTCACGGCTTCCTGCGCCGGGCAAAATGGCGGCTGTGCAGGACGGACAAATGGAGCTGGACGTTGAGAAAGAAGCAAAGCCTGAAATTCTCAGCGATGGCTCAGCAAACGCGGGGAGCGGGGCGCTGTCCTCATCGCCTCTCGCGGCAGCCCCCGCCGGCGGAGCTCCGAAGCCGGAGGATCAGCAAACTTTGATCGCGGTGCTGCAGTTCTTGAAGCGAAATAATCTGGCGGAGTCGGTGGAGATCCTAAAGCGTGAAGCATGTCTGTCGGAAGACCAGGAGGACCCAGATACCGGGGCTGGAGGGAAGGGTGATGCTGACGGAGGGGATGCAAACTCTCTGCTCAGCCGTGTGTCCGCCTCATCAGCAGCCGCCCCTCAGATCCCCCCTTTGCCTGCAAAAGGTGAGTTGACTTGTGTGCACATGTGATGTTTATTATGGTTTGCAGTAATCTTGTGCAGGTTCAAACCTTTGAATATATCTCCTAATAACAAAGCATTTAGAACATAAACATCAGTAACTTCATTCTGTCTCTAACTTATGATATGCATTGATCCATGTTTGTGCAAAGTTATAGCGATAATACACTAATATCATCATCAGTATTATGAGGGTTAGCTAATCTCTTTTTTATGGATACACAGTGCATGTTTCCTTGCTCAGCCTACCTTACTGTTTTTTTTTTATTGCAGTAACATTATTCACATTTTTGAGTTATGAATTGACCCGTTTATTTTGTCATCTGAAGGTGGGGAAGACCAGCCGGATGTCAGTGTTGTGTTGTCAGCGTACAGCCAGCAGGGGGACCCATCTCTGTATAAGGTTTACTACAGTGACCTGAAGAAATTCATCGAGTCTGTTCTGGACTGTCACAGGGCCGAGCTGTCCCAGCTCTTCTACCCTCTGTTTGTCCACATGTACCTCGAGCTGGTCTACAACAACCATGAGAGTGAAGCCAAAGCTTTCTTTGAAAAGTAACTATACTTGCTGTCACAAATGCTATTGCAAAATTCTGGAAGCTTTGGTCAGTTTTATGTCATCATCCTTTAGTTCTGTTCTGCTCGATTCTACGGTTGCACAACCTGGTCATTATAGTCAATGCATACAGTCTGTAGTAGAGATGCAGCAACATGTATGTTGCTGATATTTATCAGACAACTTATGATCAATTTAAAACCATCAGGATATCAGCTATAGTTCATAAGGCCAATATTACAAACAAATGGTTTATTAATTATCCGCATTATGGCACTGGGTTGTATAATGTCTGTTGCATAATCCAAAGTTATTCTGCGGATAAAATAACGAATACTTGCCAAAACAAATTGAAATCTGTACAAAATCTAGTTTGACAGACAAGCGTCAGGAGTGATCCCTCAACACTCACGTGAGCCGTGTGCATCTCTCGTCTGCACCAGCGGTTCACACTGTCCTCTTCCTCTCCGCTGACAGGTTCAGTGGTGATCAAGAGTGCTACTATCAGGACGATCTGCGTGTCCTCTGTGGCCTCACTAAAAAAGAGCACATGAAGGGGAACGAGGCTCTGCTGGACTTCCGCACCAGCCGCTTCGTGCTCCGGATCTCCCGGGACTCGTACCAGCTGCTGAAGAGACACCTGCAGGAAAGGCAGAATAACCAGATATGGAACATCATCCAGGAGCACCTGTACATCGACATCTTTGATGGCATGCCGCGCAGCAAGAGCCAGATCGACAGCATGTCCGGCAGTCTCGCTGGAGAGGCCAGACGGGAAGTTAATAAAGTAAAGGTTAGTTGAGCATTACAAATACAGATTGAGCATATCAAACTGAAAATGATCTGCATTGAAATCATCTCTTGAAATGAAAATATGTTGTTTTGACGGCATCAGGTCTTCTATGGGCTACTAAAGGAACCAGAGATTGAGGTCCCACTGGACGATGAAGATGATGAAGCAGAGAACGAGGAAGGAAAGCCCAAAAAGAAGAAAACTAAGAAGGACAGTATGGGCTCCAAGAGCAAAAAACAAGACCCCAATGCCCCTCAGCAGAACAGGTATGACATAACAACAGCGTTTAACTACAAAACCCCTTAAATTCAGCTGGAAACTGCTGGTCTGTTAGCAGTAGTCTTTCTTGATAGGAGGTTATAAGACTGAATGCATCGTAACCTGTTATTTGTCATTTCTCGGGGTGAACTCTGATAATCAGGATTCCTCTGCCAGAGCTGAAGGACTCAGACAAGCTGGATAAGATCATGTACATGAAGGAGAGCACCAAACGAATCCGTCTCTGTCCAGAAACCCTCCCGTCCATTTGCTTCTACACTTTTCTCAATGCCTACCAGGTAAGAGACGGCCTCATTCAAACATGTCAGTGTGGAGGGCTTGATTGTTAATATTTGCTGTTGATGTTTTGCTGTGGTGCTCAGGGTTTGATGGCAGTAGACTTCACAGATGACTCTAGTCTTCTAGCGGGAGGGTTTGCTGACTCCACCGTGCGCGTGTGGAGCGTCACGCCAAAAAATTACGCAAAGTCAAATCTGCAGCAGGTACACACCAAATATTGGCCGATTATCGGCAAAATCATTATTTCGATTAACCAATATATTGGCAGCACTTAATGTCTTTTGCCCATGCCTAATATTCATGACTGCTGTGTGTTTTCCCTTAGACCTGAATCTGATTGATAAAGAATCTGATGATGTTCTTGAGAGGATCATGGATGAGAAGACAGCCAGTGAGTCTAAGATCCTCTGTGGTCACAGCGGGCCAGTGTATGGGGTCAGCTTCAGTCCAGACAGGTATCAAACATCTCCTGTGATGGGACCATATTGATGTGTTCAACAATACATATTCAACAATACCTCTGTTGTCCATCTCAGGAACTATTTGTTATCCAGTTCTGAGGACAGTACCATCAGGCTGTGGAGTCTGCAGACGTATACTTGCCTCGTGGGGTATAAAGGACACAATTATCCAG
The DNA here is from genome assembly GCA_036877585.1 of Botia kubotai. Taxonomy (NCBI): domain Eukaryota; kingdom Metazoa; phylum Chordata; class Actinopteri; order Cypriniformes; family Botiidae; genus Botia; species Botia kubotai. The sequence continues at coordinate 24,790 of JAZGTI010000063.1, forward strand.
TGTGGGACACTCAGTTCTCACCCTTCGGATATTATTTTGTGTCTGGAGGACATGACAGAGTGGCGCGGTAGTTTTACATTTATGTATTTGACGGATGTTTGTATCCAAACCAATGTACAGTGTCTTAATGCTTCACGTTTTAGAAGTACGTCCATGACTCTGCCGTTGCTAACGTGATGCTCAGTTAAGCTACAAACATAATTGTGCTAGTTTTGTAGGGCTAGGAGGTAAATATCATCTCTCTGTTTCTTCTCCAGACTCTGGGCGACAGATCATTACCAGCCCTTGCGGATATTTGCTGGCCATCTAGCTGATGTCACCTGCTCACGCTTCCACCCAAACTCTAACTACGTGGCCACAGGCTCCTCCGACCGCACCGTGCGCCTCTGGGACGTCCTGAATGGAAACTGTGTCCGAATTTTCACAGGACACAAGGTACTGAAGGCAGTCATGGTAACTGGAAACTGTGTAATCAATAGATAGATGACACTGGACATGTTGTATTGGTATTATGTCGGCCATCCTGCTCTGTAGATATCAGCTTTTAAAAAGACTGTATTGACTAACAACTTATCACTTCACCTTTATGGCTCTTTTGATTCATTGCTGTTTACCTTTATACACTGTTTATTATATAATCTTTTTAATAGAACATCACTATTTTTCAGGGGCCTATTCATTCATTGGCATTCTCACCCAATGGAAAGTTCTTGGCATCCGGTTCTACAGATGGACGAGTGCTGCTTTGGGATATCGGACACGGACTGATGATTGGAGATCTGAAGGGTCATACAGACACCATTTATGCCCTCAGGTTCAGCAGAGATGGAGAAATTCTTGCATCAGGTCAATACGTTTGCCATAACAGGTTATGCTTTACAGCTAATTATTAAATACATTGTGTTCTGATTTTTTGTGTTAAGTAGTGATGAAGCTTCATTAGTTCAGTTTAACACTGGCCTGGATTTCCTATACAGTTTTCTAAAAACAAACCTGTCTGCCTCAGGTTCCATGGATAACACAGTACGATTATGGGATGCAGTGAAGGCTTTTGATGACATAGAGACGGACGACTTCACCGCAGCCACCGGACACATTCACCTGCCCGATGACTCACAGGAGCTCCTGCTGGGGACGTACCATTCCAAATCAACCCCAGTCACCCACCTGCACTTCACCAGACGCAACCTGCTGCTGGCTGCAGGGGCCTACAACTCCCAGTGACGGTCATATTGGAAGATTTTAAACATCCCAACATGTGAAATTTTTGATCAGGCAAAATTACAGACTGTCTAATTAGAACTCTAATCACATTCAGCTGTTGGTAGTTTGTATTACTGTCATAAGATTGAATCAGTCAGGCAGTGTGTATATAAGCTATGCGTGCGCAGCCACGGATAACTCTTCTGTCACTTTTATCCTGATCCCAGACCAGATTTTACAATGTAAAACATTAAATGGGACTCTTTGTACAAATAAGATTTCTGAGCTTATACATTTCCTCCTATAATATCATATATTATAGTTTCCATTGCCTGTATATGCCTCTGAACGAGGTGGCTGATCTAGGATTCCACTGATTTAAACATTAGGACACAATGAAGAAGTCTGTCTTAAATCAGAATGCCTGTGAATAAAACACTATTCACATTTATTCATTAAGCTTTTATTTTACTGCCTAGTGTGTAAATAAAACAGGTTTTCTATACACTGTTGTTTGGCATAATGATCTTTATTCTTTACATAGAACTGAAGTGATGATATTAAGACAAGGACATCAAGCTTTCTGCTCCCCTCTGCATTAACAAAAACAGCCTGTACAGAGACAGAGAAATATGAGTACAAGAACACATGCTTTCATATACTTCAACACAAGAGAGATTGTGGTAAGCTGTGCCACCCCATTCAAAAGTCTTGTTTCTCTTTCTACAAATAATAATGGTGAAAGGTCATCCGTGCTTAAATAATAAAATGTGTAGTCAGTACTTACTAGAAATTAACTTGATTTTACTGCCTTCTGTTTCTTGGGCTTCAGCTTAAAGAAGAGGATGATGGCGGCGATGCTGGCGTATGTGGCCAACACACACTGACGTCAGAGGGAAATAAGAGTTAAGTTCACACAAACACTATACAACGTATTAAATACAAAAGCAATGCTGGTTCCGCTTCAACAAAAAGCCCTTCGACTTACATTCCTCCTGCCTGTAATAGTGTACGAGTTGAAGTACTTGGCGATGCCAGTGAACTGATGGTGCGTCCCTGCGTCGTGTCCACCCATGTTTGCTGTACAAAATCTGTAAATAAATGAACAACAATTCAGATCGAGTGTGTTAGTAAACGAGAGCGCAATGACACCCGAGTCTTCATTCTCACGTAAGGTCAAGCGCAAAGACTGCGCATGGAGATAACGCCTGGTACACGTGTCAAAATATATAGTTGTAGTTTTATCGTTTAAGATTTGACGTTAAAGCTAGACAATTATGAATCTTATATGATTTATTGATTTATAGCCTTTAAAGACCATTTACTGGTCCTTATTGTAAAGGCGACCTCTGGCTTTATTTAGCAGCATATATTTGTTTCGCAAGCAGAAGAAATAGCTGAAAGCCTTTAAAAGTCATGAGAAATAAACGTAAGTGTTATTAAAACATGAAGCATGACTTACCGAGCACACTGAAGCTCTTCAAACGAACCGGTGCCCTTCAATTCAGAGGCCGGAAAGTGGACGATTAGAGGAAATCCCGCCTTCTCTTCGCATGCGTCCGCCGACAGAGCAGTCCAGCGACGATTGGATCACATTCACGCCAATCACTTCTTTAACCAACACGATAGGTTAACCAAGACGTCAATCTAATTTTGTCGTAACCCAATTGGTTGAACCTTTCTGCGTTAGGTTTGTTTTAGGTCCCGCCTCTTAGTGTTTACGTCCAGGTCGTAATGGCGGCACGCTTGTGTGGGGAGTATAAGTTTCTGCATGAGAAATCTTTAGATGTTTTCATAAACAGAAACACAGACAAATAAAGCGGAAAATACATCCGGTGATGACGTAGTATGCTTCCCTTTAACTTTTAATCGCGAAAGAGAGATAGTGAGTGTTCTGCAGAAGCGTTTGAAGTAACGTTTGCTTGTTTTTGTTGTTTTAGTGCGACATCAAAATGCTGAGTTCACATGAAATCCAACATCATGGGCACTGTTGAGCTCCTAGCCATGATCAGTAAACCAGGAGGTGTTTGGACTGTATTGTTTTGCATTCAGTGCGATGCTGCTAATGCCCTCCTGCAGATGGCGCTGCAGAGCCTCTCCAGTAAAGATCGTAAGTGCCAACTCATACATTGCATATTTATATATTTGCCATTACTTGATTTATACACATTTACAATTATATTTAAACTGTCTTATGATCAGCAGTCAGTTGTCTGTTTTACAACACGCGGCGCTTGTTACCTAAAATAATCTCATCTGTTCATCTGTTGACCTTGAGATTGTCTAATAGCAGTTTGTTTATCTTCACCGTGTGCAGATGTTGACTTGATCGCCACATTTGCCCCACTAGAGTTTTAATATTGAAATACTGAAAGAGCCAAATCCATGTTTGACAAGGTCCTCAGTACCTACCCCATGCACACGGACCTGTGATCAGTGTTCAAAGACCTGATGGGGAAGCATGGCTCTCAGAAGGAAACGAGGTAAGCATAGCTGAAGATTCTCAATGAAAATACACTATATGGACAAAAGTATTGGAACGGGCCACCTAATTATTGAATTCAGGTGTTTCAATCAGACTCCTTGTCACAGGTGTAAAGCATCAAGCACATAGTCACGCAGTCTCCATTTACAAACATTTTTGAAACAAAATGGGCCATTCTGAAGAGCTCAGTGGCTTTAGAGAGGTCTTGTAATAGAATGTCATCTTTGCAGAAAGACGGTTTATGAAACTTTTGTCCTGCAGTTTGGTGGAGGAGGGACACACTCTATACAGTCTATTGTATTTGATGCAATGTCAATAAAGTCCTTGTTGGTGAAATGGTTAGGCATCCCAATACTTCTGTCCATATACTGTGTGTAGTTTGTATTATAAGGTCAAGTTTCCCTGGTTGATCTCATTAAATCCATTTAATCTGATTCAGTTTAATCAGATTAGCCTGGTGCATTGTGTTAATTATATTTTTTAAAGCTTTCTGTAAGTGCTGTAGAGCAAATATTTAGAATCATAATTGTAATATAAATCCAGATTGAATAAAGATTTGTGTGTGAATACACAACACATCATTCTAAAAGCTCTTTTTGATCGTGAGTGTGTCTGTGAGGAAGGATCAGTTCTTCAAGTCTTACCTGACACAAGAAGAACGACACACCTGAAAGTATTCAGATCGTCAAACAGAAAGCGCTGAATGTTGTAGAGACACAAGAAACAGGAGCTGGCAGCTAGAAACTGAAAGTGTTTCGATGATTAAGATCAAAACCTTAAGGAAACTTGTTTCTTATCGTTTCGTACTTCTGTTTCTTTGTCTCTTTTTACACCTAAGGCTGTTTATATGTTCTTGGAGACACTTTTTTAGAACTTTAGGGCCAGATTTCCTAAATGAGATAGATTCCTAAATGTTATTTATAATGCATAATATGTCTGGTATGGTAGATCTGGTCCATCCAGTTTTTCCATTCGGCTCTCATTGTAGAGATGTTTACTAGAAACACATGCATAATATTTTTTACTTTTTCTGTTTTCTGTTGGATATCAGGTGACTCTTTAAATGTGTGTTTTCTTTGACAAATTGAGGAATAAAGAATTGCTTTAATACTAAGGCCATTCAAGTTGTGTCATAAAATCTAAAGAAATATTTTTAAAAAGTATATCAAAGATAAGTTAACCACAAAACCATGACGTCTTTTATTTAAAAACAAACAATACAAAACAGGAGAGGAACATTTCAAGCAATGAGCACAATATTGGATAAGAACTGCTGGTTATTGATTATATCTTAATATTTCTTTGAAGGACTACACTGATCTCTGTAGAGATCTGTAGTACCAGTCAAATGGTGCACTATACCTACACCTTATTATATTTGAATATATCTGTCAATGGATAGGCGGAGTTTAATTGCCTCATTTCAGTGTTTACTCGTTGCTTGGCTAGAGCCCCTGAGGCAAACTCCTGAGATATTTACTTCTTGACATCCATTACCCAGCATGCACAGCGTGTGTCTCGCTTAAGAACGCCTGCATGATATTGTGGCACAGTATATAGGAGATTACTCTTGTTTGGCTACTGGTAATATGGTACTTATTCACTAGTGGAGGCTGAACGTTCTCATCTGGAGTTCATCGAGTCCTCTGTGGTGATGCATATGGACGGCTTTGAAGATCTTCTATCAGTCATAGAACTAGAGAAAATCTTGCCGCGGGCCGTACAGTTTTTGGGGTCACACCTCTTCAGGGTCCTGGACCCCCTCTGCTCCTCGTGGGGTGTCGGCGCTCTGCAGGCGCATGATTGGTTTATTGCACATTGGGCAGACACTACGAATCTCCAACCATTTCAGCAGACACCTGAAGTGAAAATCAAAATGAGTGCTTTTGTCTTTGTTGCTGTCCTGCTCAAGGTGTTCTGAGTGCTTTTTAACTTGTTGCTTTATAGCTGCTATTTCATGGCTAAGTGGTTGTAAAAAGAGCCCATCCCTTATTCTTCATAAAAATAAAATGTCCCTTGTTATATCTCCTGAGGGGAGGGAAAGTTTATGTATTATTGTATTCATGATATGATACGTGTGCGATGATTAAACGCCACTCACTTCTTATGGAATGTGTGTGAACAGGGGCACACACCCAGCTCATCTCTGCTCCTGAACTCCTCCAGACACACAGCACAGGGCTGCTGCAAAACATACAACAACTTTAGTGTCTCACTCTTTCTGTCACATACATTTAACATAGATTTGTCACCATTTTCATATGCAGACAAAAGTGTCTGTTGTTATTTCTGCCACACTGTTGTCTATTGCGAGATGGTGTGAGGGGGAGGTCATTTCCTTTCAAAATACCAGTTTTATGTCAGAGTTTCCAGGTCATCAAATGGCAGAGAGGAGCAAAAAATCCTGCAAGTTTTTTAGGGTTTTTAAATAGTCAAATAAACACATCATAAGCTAACCGCATAAGCAAACAGCAGTTTCACACGATCAGGCTGAGAAACAGTGTCTGTGTCATTCACAGGAAATGAAGCTGTGTGTTGTAACAACTGATGTAATCAACAGGAAACTGAACTTAATTTCTGTCAATTTGCATGTTTCCATTAACCTTCATATTTTATTATTGTATGCATAATATTAGAGGAATATTTAAAGTTCTACATCAATTTTGCTGCAATATGGAACTTTCGCCTCTCTGTCACCATTTCTGCAAACTGTGCCACTGCTGGAGTCGAGCATGCAGACATCGATCTTCAAGCACATCATATTCATCTCACACAAATCTTGAGTAACAGCGTTGCCACAAACATGTTTTGAAAGAGGAATGGCATGCGTTACCTTCTCTTATCAATTATAACGCACATTATTACAATACTACTAGAGTTTAACTAATTGCTGGCACTTTGCTGGTTTACAGTATAACCAGTATACAGTATAATTTAGGATTGCATATATAATAATGCTTCCTGAGAATGACAATGTGTTGTGCAAAAAGGAGAAATAAGACAGAGAAACTCTGAGCAATTAAGTCACATGGTCTCAAAATACAAACAGTCAAAAACCTTTCTGCAACACTTACTCCCAGCAGACTCAGCTTCTTCCCTGCGCCTTTCAACACCACCTGTACCATAAAATACAAATATCATTCCTCATGCCTTTATTTGCAACCATTCAATGAAACATTAAGAAAATAATAAAGAATTGTCACTTTATTAGCATAATACTTTTTATTTTGCTAACTCTGTTTATATAGATGAAGTATTTCATGAAGGAAATCCATTGGCTGAACTTCATCCACATGATTGCAAAGACTATAAGGCTGTATTTAAATTTACCTGCCTGAGTCCATGTGTAATGTGTTTTTGTTGTGTGCTCACCTCATTGTAGCTGTACTGTTCTCTTGTACCTTGCTGTTTCAACCTGCAGAGGACAGGAAAAAACGATGACACACTTCCTGAGTTCGTTAATGTGCACACAAGTTAGAGTGTAACTGCTGTGGGTGGTGCAAAAGATCAAGAGTGATAATGTGATGGTGAAATGGTTTTATAGCACTTCATCTGTGCTCACCGTCACTCAGAGAAGTATTTAAAGACTTTTAAACACTTAAGATACTCTTAAAATACGTAGATGTCTTTGGGTTAAATACAACACATCAAACCAAGCAGCGAAACCAATAATGCCAGACCTTCTGTACAGATGAACATCACTGCTCTGAGCCAAGTTAAAGTCACTTTTGCCTTCATTTCACAACGGGCAAGTAAAAGCAGCTCACAGCATCACATTACTACAAACATGTTTCACTAACAGCAGAGTGTCTGGAAACTTTGGTCTTCATTTTGAACAATAAATCTGTTATCTTTTAATGTAAAATGCCTCAGATATGTGGTGTGTTGAGCAGGTATCAGCAGAGCTGTGCCTGTGTGCTGCGTGTCTGTCTGGGTTCTTGCCTGAACAGATAGCAGCAGAAGATGACACTCAACATGAAGATGAACATGCCTATGCCCAGAACAATGACGTAGACATTGAGAGGCAGGCGGTAGATGTCTTCTTCTGACATATCACAGTCTGAATGCTGCAACCCTAGACCACAGAGGCAGCCTACACACACATATACACACACACACACACACACACACACACACACACACAGTTATTTAAGGTCTGTATGCAATAGCAGTCTGAATCACACTCATCTTTGCAGATACGAGCAGGAAGAACAGCCCTTTAGTACGCCCACCTAGAGCCAAGGGAATTCTGGGTAATTAGTTATGTACAAAACAAATAGGAACAACTGTAGGATCACCTCCAACAAACCATCTGGCCCTTAGAGGAGCTGTATGTGTTGTGTGTTATAAGTGTACACTATTCAAGCATTACCGTATTGTAAGCGTGTAAAGTTTGTGTGCATTCATGTCACCCTGTCAGTGTAAAACAGGGTTTAAACTTATGTCAGCTGTAGAACAGTTCATTTAAGGTGCTTATGTGGATGACAGCTTGCATAGAGATTTTGTAAGCTTGTGTCATATCTGGTACAGTGAAAAATATTTCTCATATGCAAAGGAAGCAGATCTCAGTATTTTACTGAATTATTATCGTTGGTGCTCTTATAAAAGTAATGCGGTGACAGGGTGTATTTTGATTTATTTTTCCATTCTATGTTCTACAGAATGATCATCATATTCATACACCAGGATATACATCCACAGGCATGGCATTAATAAAGGACTCTTTGGTGTATTTCTTGTGCATTATTAATAGTACAACATTTGACCTGTTAGGAGTTCACACCATGTTTTCATCTAAAAATAAAACCAACTCTAGATCTCTCAGTTTTCAGAAGATAAACATGCCGGGGTGCTTTGTTATCAACAGTCCACACACAGTAAGAATGTTTCTACAGTCTTGACAAAGAGCTCCTGACCTTCCCCAACCCAGTTTAAACATGCCGAGCAATACCACTGCAATGACTAATGCTGGAGAGATAAAAACAAACTCAAGCTCAGCTTTCTGGAAAGGCCACTTACCGTTACACCATTGGAATGGTTGCATGTAATCTGACTCCGAGCGCTGCTGTTGTACATTCAGTGTTTGTCAGGAACAGGCAATGCAATGCGGGGGCTGAGAGCAGAAACTCAAGCTGTATTCCACATTTACCTTCACCACAATTCTGAGACCCTGGTCAATGAGTCTAAAACTCACTCAAATGAGAGCGTGTGCCGTCTTTAATTAGCCTATATGTCAATGTCAAAGAACAAAAGATCCCAACCGCAGTGGTGTGAATTTCACAGGGTGCTTTGTAATGAAGACAAAGGGAGCATAACGTGCCCTGGATGTTGTTCTTGTCTTCTGGAACGAGTCCATAAGCACTTCAGATAAGATCCTTCTGTGTTGTCATACAGAACAAAGTGAATGAATTCTTTGATCACTCCTGTTTGTGGTCATTTTGTGACGGCTAAACATCCGTAGATCCAGAAACGACAGAGCCTACACGAGGTGATACAGGAACAATGAATCTCTGAAGCAGGAATTCTGTTGTTGTCCTCTCATAAGTAACGATTGCAAAAGACTTTGGCATTTCATGCCCTTTATTTCAGTTCCTCTTTCTAAATGTCCCTCTGGTCAGTGAAAGAATGAAGGGTCCAGAGAGATTAAACCTTTAAAGAACACCAGACCGTTCAGAGATCCAAAGAACAGCTGATTGTCCCCACCATCAAACTGCTGTACCTCCAGAGTGTTTATGTGTATGTGCACACGTCTATGTGGGGGACGCCTCTCTCAATGCTTCCATCCAGAATGTGGGGGGGTCCAGTGGTCGTCAGGTCATCCTTCAGATATGCGAACACAAGCGTCTGAGGTTGATAATGGCTGTCTGTGACGTTCTCCAGGAGGTAAGTTTCTTTGCGTCTGTCTTTCTCTCTCTTTCCCAGCTGCACAGTTTCAGTTTGTAAACAGATTTCTGCTCATGTGATAACGGTTTGCCTCGCAACGCTGTCCTCCAATCCCTTCCTCCCTTCCTGAGATATTCCCCTCCTCCAATCTCTCGCTCTCTCTCACTCTTTGTCTCTCTCTCACACACACTCTCTCTCTGTGGTGACTGCAGTCACAGTATGGCCTCTGAGTCATTTTAAAGGAAGTAGTGCATGTTGCAAAAACAAGAAGCAAAAGACAGATAGAAGCAGAGAGTGAGGAAGTGAGAAATGGGCCAGATGATTTTGGGTGACTGCAGTGACACAAATGTGCATGAGATCAGACACAGATCATGTTACTCTTTGACCTACTGAAGCACTGACATGATAAAAGTGTTTGTGATAATGACCATAACTGTAGCTTTAAAAAAGACAGATTTATTCTCTAATCATTCCAAATCTATGTCTTCTGTGGAAATTCACAATCCATCCATACAATGAAAGAGGCCGAACTCTATGAAAGAAAAAAGCACCATAAAATATATTTTACAAATAGTGCATAAAAGTTCAGAAGACTTACCGAGTACAAGTTGTGTGGACATGTTTTATGGCACTGATATTTTTGTTTCACTTTTGTTTTACTACACGTTTGTTGTTGTTCCTCATGAAACTTGACAGGCACTTTCATTGTGTGAACGGTATGAAAAGTAATTCTGTGTGAACTACTTCAAAGAAAGAGAAAGTGAGAAAACAACAATGAAACCACAATAAAATTAGACTACCAACCCCCAACACTAGTGAATGATTCTCCTCTAGAGACAACAGCTGCCTGCCTAACAACCATGTGCTCTCTCTCTCTCTCTCTCTCTCTCTCTCTCTCTCTCTCTCTCCCTCTCTCTCTCTCTCTCTCAGTAACTTGTATGCATGAGTTTAGCATCAGGTTGAACAGCTTATTACCTCAGTATCTAACAAAACATGCATTTATTAATTCCATTAATTCCACAAACAGTTTTACACATGCAGGGTTTTCATACACGAGTCAAACAACTCTCCATACACTCGGAGAACATTTTCCTGACAGTCTAAACTTTTTGACTTGATATTTGCTTATATTCTCTTAAGCATTATGCAATATTAGCCTGTAAATCTGGTTTTGTAAAAGTTGGCTTATTTTACATATGAACTCTTATTTAAATCCAGGGCCCTACTCATTTAACAGCGTTTTCTTTATGTTGAGAAATGGATTTAAGATTACTACCAGTTGTTTTCATGGGTCTAAAGAAAGACACGTTATTTCGTAACATGCTAACACTGAACTAACATGTACTTCACGGTCACTTTCAACACAAATCTTGTGTAAACTGTTGGGCCTATGTGCTGTTATTGCAGATTGTTGAGGAAATAACGCGTTTATAATATGACTGTCGAGAGTGGCCCTCTGGTGGAATGAAATTAAACAGCATTATTTAAAATCGGTAACGTGATGAGTATTTGTTTTTGTTAGTCATTGTCTCACATAAAGGTATGATTTTAATTGACAGATTTATACTTTATATGTTCATCGATAAAGTGATACATTTTACAAACAAGGCGAAATGTACAGCTAAAGCCAGAAAACCCACATTAAAAATTATAGCAAAAATATTATAGCCATTTAATATTGTAGTCATTACACATCATTCACATTTCCATTAGTAGAATGCTCATTAAATGATTTAAATACATAATCTTTATTTCCATAATGTAGTGGAAGTTTTTTTTGTTGTTGTGTGTGAATGGTTTCATCTCACAGCTAATTGGCTGGTACCAATCGTGTTAATGTGAAAAAAATGGTACAATACCTCCAGAAACAATACTGTGCAAAATTACTATATACTGTAATCACAGAGGTGGCCATATCTTGCAGGTGGAGGTATGAACCCAATGCACCATTTTAAAAAGAGGAAAGGGCTGTACAGAGTATTCAGGAAGTGTGCTGACAGAGCACATCCTGTGTGAACACACATCATCAGACCCTTGAATCTTCTTTCAGCTCTGCAGCAAAGTCTCCTATATGTTTTAAAGTGCAGCACTGAGAGGTAAGACGATTCATTGTGTTCAGAAAGTATTTCTTATTTAATTAGAAAGTAAATAAAACTACTGAATTGCAAACAGACAAACTGTGGGAACTACAGCTTCGTATAGAGTAACATTATATTACTGCTCCAAAAACTTTAACAAAGAAACCTTTGGCAAAATTTCTATCAAATACAGAGATCATGTAAAAATGTACAGCAAAAGTATTCCTATCTAGCTAATGTATTATTTATATTTCCAACTGAATGACAATAATGAACGTGACACTTTTGTCAATGTAACTTTATTTAGAGGTCTTTATTCTTTCTGTTGGCAAGTGTGATGTGCTCATTATAACAGTTTGAAATAGTGAGTAGTTTTGTGAACAGGAAGTACTTTTGCTTACAGGATGGAGGAAACGCTTCTAAATGCGTTTATCGTGGTCGTCAGTCTACTGCTCTCGAAGGAGCAGATCGACTTTCATGACCAACATGAAGGCATCATAGCGGGCATGCGAGACCATGAGCATTCTCTGCTGCAGGAGGGTGCAAAGCTAGAACAAGGAGAACACTCTGTTGCCATGGAGCTGCCGCACTCGTACGAGGCGGCGTCACAAAGTCATCCTAAGCTGCCAAGCAGAGAGGGGCACGTGTCAGATGTTAAAGACATAATGCCAAATGTCAGGACCACAGTGCTTCCCGAGGAACAAATGTCCCCAGCAGGAGACCAAAACAACTTCCGCCAAAAGGCGCTGGAACCAGATGACCAAGAGAAACGGTCCAATGTGGACCAGAGCTTCTCAGGGGGGGACGAGGAACTATCAGAAAAGCCAAAGTATGTCCAGATTGAGACCCACCATGAAAAGAAAGATGATTGGGCAGCATCGCTGGACCAAAAGAACAACTATAGTTGGTACCTTTGGAAGACCTTCTCCTTGTTCTCGTTGCTTCGTTTTCTGAAATGGATCCTAAAACTAGACTTCAAACCCAAACCGAAGAGGCGTTCATTTCTGAATGAAACAAATTTACCTCATAACATCTGCACCAATGTTTCCCATCTTGATTACAAGACCATAACTAGCTTCTACCACCAGTGTGTCCTTCTTCCAGCCAGTAACAGCTGGCACACTTGTGAGTTTGTAGAGGGTTTTGTAAACGACCTCCTGGAAACTGTGAGAACTGAGAACGCTCACAGCACAGATATAAAGATTGGGGACTTTATTGGCGTTGGGAGCTTGTATGAGCAGTGGGCTTCAAAGAAAAGCATTGTGTGTGACATGCATGTACCCATCATCCCAACAAAGCAGTGTAGCTTTGAGTTTGAGCTTTTAAGAACTTGGACTGGCTCTTCATTCACCCTCCACAGCAGAGTCAAGACAGTGAAAGGTTCACGCAGCTGTCTTTGCAGCAACTCAAACCAAAACGACGACATGCTGTGCCTTCTACACCCCGATAAAACAGTAGTGGCAGAGGATTATATTAATGGCCCTCTGTGTCAAGACAACAGTCCGTACCTTTCTAAAAAGCAGCTAGCGAAGTGGTTTAGAACTGCTGTTAGGAGCGCGTGGAAGGAGAGCTGTCACAAGTATGACTTTGAGCTTATATTTCGCAACACAGCCGGCCCCGTCAGGCTCAAGGTTCGATTCAGGTCAGGTAAAGTGATTCTGTTCAACATCATACCTGTGGTTCAGTTTCAAGATTCAGAGGCACATTTGGTCTCGTATCTTTCCTCAGACAGACATTCATCAGACACCCACTGGCCTCTGTGTTTTGCACGCTATGAAAACGCTCTACTGCAACACCTGACTAAAACTCTTCCGGACAACTCTTGCCATATTCGCTGTCTGCAGATCCTCTCCTTTCTGCACAAACATCAAATCGGTCTGACTGGGAAATGTGGGCTAACAAGCTATCACCTGAAAAACGTTTTCTTCAATCTACTGCTGGCCAGTAAGCCATCCTCATGGCAACTGGAGGAGATTGGGCACAGGCTTAATGATATGCTAACGTTCCTTCATCAGAGACTCCAGGCTAAAGTTCTCCACCATGCTTTAGTTGGGAATCCTCTCGTTCCCAGCCATTTTGAATTTCCCAAAGAATTCAGGAAGGAGAAACCTATAAACTTATTTCTGCCACTAATGTCAAATGAAGAGTTGTATTTCAAAACAAACAAACACTTTGTGGAGATGATTAGAAACATACCAGTGCTGATTTATGAATACAGCACAAAATGAGAAAAGTAACCAACATTTTTATGCATACTTTGGGGAAAAAAGCATTACACTTACAGTTCTTAAATGGTTTGTAAGTCTAGTTTTACTCTGTCACTTTCACACAACAGAATCAAACACTTGGCACTGCTACAGTCTTGTTTTTGAGAAATAATGTTCTAGTACTCATTAGATTCCCAGAACAGTTCAAAGTCATCATGTCCAGCTGAAGAGAACTCGGGCATGGATTCCACTGGTGAACGAGCGGCTGAGGGACCCAGTTTCAAGTCCCAAGACTTGCTGGTGATTAATGACTTGCCTGTTAAAAACAGAAGGAAAGAGTGAGGCCTGTGAAGTCTTTACAGTAATGTTTGTAATGAACATGTGTGCAGTGAAAGTGCTCTGAAAACTAACTTGTGTGGAAAAGAGTGGAAGCTATTCAGGTGAAGCTCAGACTACTGGTTTGTAAATGTTTTGATGCAAAGCAAGAAAATAAAAGTTTTGCTATTGAACAAATTCACTTTCATAACTTTCTGGAAAACCTTTCAGCAGTCTCTGTAGCACAATGGGAAGAGCACTGAGCTAGCAACACTAAGGTTATTGGTTTGATTTCCAGGAAACAAAAGCTCAGATGTGCTGCAGAAACTTAGAAACTTAAAAATTACTCCTAAATCGTTAATTTCCAAACGACAAAACAGAAAACGTGTCAAATTCCTGTTCTACTGACCGGAGGACTGAGGAGGAGCAGGACATGTAGAAGAACAGCAGTCACAGACAGAAGCATCGCCATACAGCTCAGTCCACCTAAAGCACAAGAACATCTAGTCATCATTTCACACAGTGTCACATGCAGCATTTCCCTGCAGATCACACACTCATCATGCTCTGTAGGGATGTCTTTTGGCAGCCAGTCTCATTAAACGTTTTAAAAACGTACTTCTTGGTTTGAAGGTTGAACGTGCATGACTTGGCGCTGGGTGAAGGTACATCTGGTCCCAGGTACAATTCACATTGCATGAACATGGTCTGTTGTGAGTGCAGAGTTTAAACATGCAGATAGTTTATTTACCAGTAAAGCTAAAGATGATTTTATATTACGATTAGTTCGTGCTTGTAAAGGTTTTGGAAGGTTTGAAGCAGATAATATATAATTGACACCTTATGGGATGGAGTTTTGGTCACCATGTTCTTAAACCAAAACGCAGCAAAACACAGTCTCACTGTGGTTCTGTCTGCAGTGCTGTAGAACTTGGCCACAGAACTGGTTTTACTGTCCGCCAGACATCTACAAACAAAGATCTCATCACTTTAGTTCTTCATACAAAATAAAACTATAAAGTCAACAAAATGAGTCTAGTACAAAAAGCAGTTATAAACCAATAAAAATATGTTCCGGTGGCGTTTTACCAATATACTGAAATGTAAACTAAAACTATCAGAAAAATGTGCATCTATATGCTTGACAACATCTTTAAAAGTAAACAAGACTTTCAAAATGTTCTCTAAAACACACTAAATTCCTCACAAGAGCTCTAAATAAAATAAACGGGTTCATTACGTTTCTGTTTTCACAAGAACAAACATTTCAGAAAGGTCCATGATTTAATACTTGCCCAGAATTTGTGACCACAGCATACTGGTCTGTTGACGCGGGGTTCGTGGTGGAAGTAACAGAGCAGCTGTTCAGATACAGACGCTTCCCACCACTGCTGGGCCCTTTGGCTTCAAAGCATATGGGCTGGCCAAGCGTGAAGCTCGTACCAACTGGAAGCAACTTCCAAGATGCTGAAAAGCCACAAATCACTTCACAAGTACAAACACGAGTTCTCGGCAGCATTAAAGGGTCATTAACACAACCTACCGTCCACTGCGGTGAGTGACGCCCCTGTTCTAGATTGCAGTCCTCGAAATATAGTTGCACCCGTTATCGTCGGCAGAAAACCCACCTGATACGAGCGGCGGAACCTTGCAACACATTTCTGATTTACCGTTTCAGATGCAACACACAAAAAAAAACACATATAGAAAAACTCTTTAAAAAGAAAAAAAAATCTCTACTTGGTGTAAGAACATCGGATTGGCATGGTGAACGGCAAACTGCGAATGATCAGCCCTGTGGCGGGTGGTTTATATTGGAGAGTGTTCGTGTACGTCACGCGATTTGCATCCTCCTAAAACCAACATGTACACAACACATGATCACCAGCACCTTAAAACAAACATAAATATGATTACAACAATTAGCAACACTGACACAGGATAAAAAAACTGAGCAGGGTGGTTTGATAAAACTGATGTAGTAAATTAATATAGTTTATCCATCTAGATGGCCTTCTAATCAAACCAGCTGACACGCGCCTCAAACCCAGACTAACCAGCTAGGCCAGACTATAACAACCACCTTAGCCCGGTTTAAAACTGTAGTTTCTTTTTCACAAGCAGGTGCAATGAGAGGGAATCGCCCACCCCTCGTTTTAATCCACATCCTTTCAGGTAATACAGAAACAAATAGTGGGTCGTTGTGGCCTTGTTGACCGCACACGTGCCCAGCTTGAGGTTCCTCCACGCGTTGGGGTCTGTGAACAAGCTCTTCAGAACCCTCACATACATGCGGTCCAGATGACACAACACCTCCACGTATTTCAACCCTGCGCCAGCAGGCGGCTTCTTAGCGGCCGTCGCCGCGGGCAGCAGTATGGACGTGACCTCCGGAGGCACCGGACTGTAGCCCTTCTCCGGGGTGAAAAGGTCTTTGCGGAGCTGAGATGCCGGTATTCGTATGGACTCCGGTAGTTTTAGGGCAGTAAGGGGCGCTGCGGTTGGTGAACCGGACTTGAAGGCCGGCATGAATTTATCATCCGTTTCATATTCATCCGCGTTTAGGGTTAAACTTTCCATTGCGTCCCATTCCTCCTCTGCGTTCATCTCACTGGCGTCAAAACCTGATGCATGTGCCACCAGAAACAGAACACATACGACAGATGACCACATTGTGTACTGCGTGCTGTGAGATCACCGAACATCCCTCAAGAAACCCGGCAGAGACTTGTGCGTTTATTATGAACGTTATTAGTAACACCAGGATGACAACAAACACCTGTGCTGGACACAGATTATGAGATAAAGTGTGACGTCTGCTGGACAAACGTGGTGTTGCATGCAGTGAAACCATTAGACCCCCATCAGAGCTCGAACTTTAAAAATACAGACGCGAGACAGACAAAAATGTTTACAGTGTTTAAGGCTAACACTTTTTAATGAGAAATTAGACATTTTAATTACAAATAGTTAATTTCGCATCAAACAAGGTTTGTCAGTATTATAAGTTATAAGGTTGATGAGAGTGAATTTTGCTCCAGTCTGTCAACAGTGATTCATTCTCTCAGTCTGTATGTGAGCGAGCAGCGTTTCATCTCTGTACAGATATTCAGAACCATCTCGATATGAGATCCACCACGTGGGTATTATTATCAGTATTTGTGTAATTAAATATATAATGTTTAAATTGACATCATTATTATTTTGTTTCATAAATGAAGGCCTAGATCTATGAAGAGAGAGAAATGTGCATCTCTTTTATAAAATCCTGCCAGCTGCTTTCTGATAAGCAGACTAGAGCTAGACTTTATAACAGGCTGGATTAAAAAATAATTGAGTCTCAGACCACATGAATTGTTGTTACTCACATGTAGTTTAAATCACTTATTAATTATTAAAATAATTACTAAAGATATTTGGACATTTAACAGAAGACACTGTGATTTATATTTATGATTGTTTATTGACATTCTCAGTATGTTTGGACAAAAGTTTGTCTAAAGTGGCAGCATGTAGTTTTTTTTGTGCAATACATAATTTTTCTTGATTGTGCCATTTGATCTCATTCTGATACTGTATTAATCAGGCTAATTAGAAATCCCCCATGTTTCCCTGAAGCCATTCAGTATGTGTTCCTTCATTCATCAGTGCTGACTGTTGAACATGTTACCGTTTGACCTGAGAGAGGAGAACTCAACAGGTGTGAGCTTGCTTGGAATGAAATGATCTTCGCTCAAAGCAGAATTATTTGAAAAGCTTTTTTATGACAAAGATTCACAGCAGTTTACAAATGCTAGACTGTTATATCAGAGTGAGAGTGCTGGTCAAACAAGCCAAACTAAATATTGTGTGAACATAATATATCTACTGCTTAAAAGATCATCTCACACCTGTATCCCAGGAGACACACATGCTAAGACATAAAGAAATGAAAGACAGCTCTGTATAGCTTAGGAAGTCTGCAGAATAAAGTGACAAATACTTACATCTGTGGCTTCAGTTGTGTAGCATGATGCTGTGTTGCCATGGTGTTGCTATGCAGTTACAAGATATTCTGGGTGATTCTAGTGTGGTTTTGAAGTTTAATACTTCAGATTGAAAACAAATCACACGTATGACCGATACGCTGGCCTGAGGGAGATAATCTCTGAATTTGAATGAATCTCTGAATTGGTCCTTTTTTCAAGAAGTTTCAGTGTGTGTGTTTGGTCCCTGTCTGGACTTGACTGCTGTAAAATGTTCTATCCTGCGGCTAAAGGGGAATTTTGACATTAAATTCTGCTTGTCATTCTGTTACTGTAAATCAAGTACTGTACAAAAAATACAAAAGGTCAAGAGACCATTAAGCACTGAGATAATGAACTAAAGCTGAGATCTTCTCTTTAGCTCTTTGAAGTATGTTCTCACTGTTTGTTTTATCATGTAAAACACTTTAAAAATATATTTGCCTGAAGCTTCTAATATTGTTAATTACACAGAGCTTGAGGCTATACACAAAAAACTGACAATATATTCTGCCTGTCTAAGATGATGACAGTGTGATATCCAGTGTAATATATTTTTAGCATAACAGTTTGCATGTGTGTTAAAATATTATTTTATATTTATGGTAGATGTAAATATTAGATTTAATAACCAGTTGAAACAGGGCAAGTCAAGGATGTGTTATTAATAAATGTAACTGTTAGTTCTTCTCTGTCAGTAAATGATGAGTGAGACTGATGGTGCAGATAGCAGATGATGATGCTATAAAGACACTTATGAACTGCTGATATGGTGAGTCAACAGTGACTCATTAAGGTTTCAGGAGAGAGAGAGAGAGATCCCAGCCTGTGTTTCTATGTGTGTCCTGGTATTCACTACATCATGGGGACAGTAATACCAGTAAATTCCCCCATGAGAAACAAGCTTATAAATCATACAGAATTATCTTTTAAAAGCAGAAGGTTTTCTGTGAGGGTTAGGTTTAGAGGTTAATATTACGGTTAGTGTAGGGGGACAGAATATACATGTGTGTGCGTGCGTGTGTGTGTGGAAAGTTGGTTGGTTGAGGAGGTGATACTGTATAAATGAGATAAAGAGTAAAGTTGAGATAATGAGATAAATGTAAAGTTAAAATCCATCTGAACGCACACCAGCCGTCTGTCCTTATTCCACTAAAGGTTTATACTGAATTTTGATGGTTTGGCTGTTTTTCATGTTTGTGAGGACTATGTGCTTTTGGAGGTCATCATTATTGTCAAGCTGTTGTTTGCTGAGTGAGGAATGTGTAGAGACTTCATGACTGTTTTAATTTGGCACAGAACTATTACCCATGATTCCTGTCAATGTCAATGTATCTGTTCTTAACCACCAATGGGCACAAGAAACATAACAGGTTGCAATCCTCAGCCCCAGGGCTTAATTTTACCCTCAGAATTCCTCTCTCTAGAACTCTCTCCCCGGCAGTTTACTGTGGTAATGATTTTTTGTATCTTGTTTTTGCAAATAAAAAAGGCCTCTGGGGTCTCAAGATGTTTCTGTCAAAGGCGCCCGTCTTGTCGAAACCCGTCTGTAAGTGGCTGTAGGTCAGAAAAACTGATGTATGACAAGTTAAAGGGTACAAAGCATGCACACTGGGTCCTGGATTACTCATCTCATCTGAACGTGCCCCTCGTCAATATAATTGAGCACATCTTAATACAGATGAACCGTACGCACGAAGAGAAGACTTTTGATTCTCCTGAACCAGATGAGGTGAGTTTGAACATGTTGTTCTAAGGTAACTTTTCAGTTTCAGGACCTGTAAACTGTCTGATTGCTGTTTGGGTTTTCTTCATTAAAGAATCAGTTTTTGCTTAAATAATCACATTTAATGTGATCATTGTGACATTCTTGCCATATAAACATTCTCTGTAGGAAACTGAATAATTGTAGTACGTGTAGCTTACATCACTGAACACTGTAAAAATACCAGTGAAGAGAAATGTTCTTGTTGTTCATTTGTGGTCAGTAACTGATAATCACTATTGTGTTATGATGTATAATTTATGACCACATTTATTAAACCACAACAGAGGAAACATCAGCCCACCACAAGCGCAATGTAGAACAAGTACAGACAGACATCTGATGTTTGTTTATACAGAGAGAATTCCTGATCAGAGATTTAAACATGTAACATGAGCTGTAATTTAGATATATATCATCAAATCATCTCTCTCTAAACCTCTTGAAAGTGGACAAATGGCAGATGTAAACATCATTACATGTTTATGGCTATAATACACGCTGTTAAACTGCAGTAGTGATGACAAACTGACTTTTAATAGCAGCTCAGAGGTGCCACAGGTTGATGGCAGATGTTGTAGAATGCCGTGTGTTCTCACATTTGAATGATTCTGTGACTAACGGAATGTGTTGTGTTGTGTTGTGTAATGCACACTGTAGACTATATTTATTGTTGTATGTCCTTTACTTTTTTAAACGTACATTTAAACATAAATGCTTTTTACTAACAAAATGATTATTATTAATCTTTTTTTAAATCTTTAGATTAATAACTTCAGAATCAGGTTCAGTTATAGCAAAAAGATATTTGTAGCTTTTAATTAACACACAGAAGTAAAAAGTCAATCAGATCCTACATACAGTATGTGAGTGAGTCAGGTGAATATAATATAGCTTCTGCCTTGAGGAAAACTTCAGGTTTAAACTTGTTGCCTCCAGATGTTGTAATGAGGGTTTGAAATCCAGGGTGAAAAATCTGTTTTATCTTTTACTGATCTTAAAAACATCACATGCAGATTATCAGACATCAGCTGGTAAATTACAACAAGTGGTAAGTGTGAATTCATCTGAAATCCTTTAATAATGTGCTTTTAGGACACATAAATTATTGTGCTATAGAACAGTTCTGTGTCTGTGTTCAGTATCTGTTTGTGGACTTTAATTTAAAAAGTGTTTCTGCATCATGTGTAGTTATATGTGAGAAGGAAAGGGTTATAGACAGCAGGATACAGATCTTTTCTGACAGACATGCAGTAATGTGAGGTAAAACAATACAGAAGAATTTAAACAGACAACATCCTCATAAACAAAAGCGATTCTTTCAGCTGGAATCTCACCCTGATGATCCATTAATATGTCTTTAATGTAACAGGTCTGCAGTACTTGTTTATCTGCTGCTTGTAAAGGTTTAACACTGTGTTAGAGGAATACATTTTAAACTGCAAAACTAATAAAAGAACACATTTAACTGTAGCGTTACTGTGCTCATAAAATATGTAATAAATAAATAAAATAAACAAAAGATGAACTTACATGTGACGATGTGATGTATGACAAAAAGCTGGATTTATTAGTGCTTTATTTTCGTGTGTTTGAACAGCTTTGAACAGTTTTGTGAGGTTCTTGTCTGTGAGAAGTGATTTACTGATGAGCGCCACTCATCCGACCTGAATCTGCTTTACAGGAGTTAACATGGAATGGACAAACTAACCACAAGCAGGACTGTGAGAGCAGAAGGGGAATCTGGAGGAAGAGGTGAGTGTGGAGGAAAACCTTCATCCTGACTGGATTAAAGAGCAACTCAAAACTAGTTTACTGGCTTCTAATACTGATGTGTTTTCTTTGATCTCAGGAAAACATACAGAAACTGTAACCACACGACTGACATCTCTACCCCCAAGTAAGTTTACATTATTTTGGAACAATAAAAATAATTTAATTGCAGATACAAATCAGTGTTATGAGACATAAAATATAAACGATGTGTCTATTTAAATAGTTAAATAGAGTGTCATTTGATTTTCTCACCACTAGAGGGCTCGGTGAGCAGTCAACAGGCGCTGACCTCCACTGTAAACAGCTCAAACTCTAGCTCAGCTGTTCTGGTGGGGAAGAGGGTCATCACTCACAGCAGTGCTGAAGGTGGAGGTTCCAGAGGTTACGTGATATCCTGTAAGCCCAGTATCTGCCTGAACATTCACACTGGAACAGCTGACAACTATGACATGATATTGTTTTAAAATAATTCAATTCTTTGCTGAAATGTTTGAAAATGCTGCTCTCACTTGTTCTAGCTGTGCTTTGGAACATGGTTAACCAGATCTCCAACTAACCGTCCTAAGGCAATCTGCCAGCCATAACTAGGTTGAGTTTAGTGCCACCAATTGGTAGTGTAGCAAATCAACCATGTAAACTAGTTTGAACTAGCTTTAATCAACTAGAAACCATGTAAACCAGCTATCATGTTGGTTTTGGCTGTATTTTCCAGAATGTTATACACATTTACTGCCCTATTATTGAGATTATGTTATTGTTCATATATTCCCAGCCTCCTCATCTGGAAGTTCAGCTGTCAGCAGTTCAGGAGTGGAGTTTGTGCCCAACGGCCTCTCCTTGTCCTCAACCTCAGGAGCCTCGCGTGAGATCAGTCTAACCGCTGGACCCATCAGTAGTTCTGTGGTGAAGAGCTCCAGTTCAAAAGTGAAGAGCTCCACCTCCATCGCAACAGCAGGTGGAGATCTTTCAGCTGGATTCAGATCCAGTTCCTCCTCTGAGTTTGTCAGTGGTTCTGGAGGCAGTATGAATATGTCTAGAGGTGGAGGAGGTGGTGTTGGGTCCTCAGGGCTCATGTCTGCTGGAGGAGCTTCAGGCTCCATGACTGTGACCAGGTTCAGCTCCTCGTCTCCCACTGGCACGAGAAAAGCCTCAAGTTTGAGTTACAGCACAGGGCCCACAGAGAGAAAGAGCAGTCTGACCCTTCACACTGGAGCATATGAGGGTAAGTCAGCGTGTCGCCTGTGGGATCTTTTTATTTGTTGATTCTTAATATGCAGTTTTAGATATTTTGATGAATTTGCTGTACATCTGTGTCTTTTTCCAGGCAGCTCCAGTGGCAATTCTTCCCCTGAGTACACAAAGAAACAGTATGGTAGGTTCAGTTATCTTTTTGTTTAAAGGAAAAAAACTATGATTGGTAATCTGTAGCCTGTAAGTTACTATTGTGCAATTCATCTGCAGTTACAGCCGCCACCAGAGGGCGCACTCAGACCCGAGGTATTTAAGTCTTTAAGATTAAGAGTATATAACCTAATCAGATGTGAAATATCCTCTCTCTCATTTTCAAATCTCCCCGTTTAATCCTAAGGTTATTTATGTGTGTGTTTTTTCAGAGAGTGAGATCAGAACCAGGTTGCAGAGCGCCTCTCCCTCCACTAGATGTCAGTGTCGCTCAAGTTTAATGACCAGTGCATTTATAATAATAATAATAATTAAATAATAATAATACTTTTGTGGTAATTGTAGACAATATGTGTCAAACTATATTTTGTACCACATACACGAACATTTGTTTCATATTTTAAAAGTTTTTATTTATTGATTTATTTATATTGATATATTAATGTATAGCTGAAAAGGGGTGTGTATCAACAGGTTGTGTGGTCTCTACAGTTATAGAGAATAAACTATAGCGTTGTACTGCATGTTTAGGGACAGAGCTGGATGATGTGAAGAGATTACTGAAGGGAAGTCGCTCTGGGAGCATCAGTCCGCCCGGTTCACCCACCAACACGCTACCGATCCCGAAGAAAGCCAGCGTGGACACACGCCACGAGAGCCAGTCTGGTACTCACACGTGGAAATATGACTGTAAAACACACTCAACATACACAACACACACACACGCCGGGGTTTTAACTCTGCTCGGTCTCTGTCAGGTTATGACGGCTCAGTTGTGGACGCTGGATTCAGTGGATACTACACCAGCCCGAATAACCGCAGTTATGCCACCCTGCAGCCCTCCTCACCCACAGGTTACACAGAGAGACTATGTGCATGTTTACTTGTGTCTGTGCTTGTGTGTTTCTGAGATGAAAGTTAAAAAACTAAAACAAGGTTTATAAGGTCCTCATGTGTGATGATGGTTCTGATCACGTGTGTTTTTACTTTTCCAACAGGTTTACAAAATAATTTGACCCTCGGCTCCTCTGCCATGAGCGGCGCAGGTCATTACCTCACACTGCCTCTAGAGGCCGCCATACTGCAACACACACACATAAACACACGCACATAAGAACAGATTCATAGTCGCACTTCTGTAAAGATGGTTGTACTAACTGAACTATTGCATAATGCATTTGACCACTATTGACATGTGTTAAACAGTGTAGTGTTTAAATATGCATTTAAAGACCACAGCTACATTTAAATCCTAATGCATCCTAATGATGTAACACTGTTCAACTATATGAAGTACCTGATACTGATGATAATGTTCCTCATAGTCTATGGGATGCAGAATAATCTGTCTGGTGGGGCTCTCATGGTTAATGGAGTGAGTGCTGGTCAAGGTAAGCTGAGGTTTATCTCTGCAACAGCAGTGAAACGCTGAACAATTCCAGTCAGTTTTATTATGTGTATATACCTCCAGTGTACGGAGTACAGAAGAATACTGGCAGTGTTGGACTGGCCACCACAGTTAATGGTAATGAAGACAAATGATTACACTTCAGTGTACAGTATTTGATACTGTAGTATAAACAAATGATCTCTCATTTATCCCCCTCACAGCTGTTCCCAGCAGCCCTGTCACTGCCGATGATGTGTTTGTGAGAGATGGAAGGTTGATCACAAGTGCAAAAGAAAATGTTGCAGCTAAGAGGGACACAGAGAGACTGATCATGTCAAAAAACACAGGGAAACAGTTCACTGCTTCAGCCACAAGCGCTGGACCAGGTAGATGACATCCCTGAGCAGATGTTTTCATTTACAGTTTGATTTATTTGTTTAATTTTGTGATTTACATTTAGAGTTAATATTTCACTTTTAATCTGTAGTAAGTAGTCACCCCAGATGCATTATGGGTATTGCAGTTTAAATCAACAAGACCAACATGTAGTGACACCTCATTACCATATAGCATGATTCGTGTTTAAGAGATTTTTAAGAGATTTTTGATGACAGTCGAGTTCCTTATATTACAGATTTTGAAGATTCGCTCAAAAGAGAGAAAAGGGTGATCGCCAGCACTACAGGTACAATGAGTTTCAGTTCTCTAATATTCACCTCCTCAGAAATAAATGGATTTTTTCTTTCCAAATTCTCTCTGTTCAATAAACCATAATTTCTGTGATTTTCAGCTTCCAAAGCGTCAACGAAAGACAAGGCCACCTATGCAGGTAGACTTTACAGAAAAACTCATTTCACCCTTTTTTTTAAATAGTAATTACATGGTTGTCGCAATATACCAGTACGGACAATAAATGTGATATTAATAACAGTGATTATTGATATCATGTTAATACTACAGATATGACAGACGTAATGTAATATAATGTAGTTTTATATTACACTAGACACTGATTAATTTTGTCTGGTGCAGTATGTGTAATTGATCAGGTTTTGCTCATATTGTAACGTCACGGCAGAGATTCATCAGGAAGAGTCTGGTGGTGCGGGGCTGGGAGTCTGTTCCTGCTGCTCGTGGTGGAAGTGGCTTCTGGCTTTGATCATTGGTCTTCTGCTGCTGCTGGGACTCCTGTGTGGTCTCATTGCTCTGGGTACTCACTAGTCGTGCTCAATCAACTTCTGAACACACTGCTCAGCTACATAATAAGAGTGTATAATGGTCATTTTGTGTAGTGAGTTTGTGATGGCTCAGTCGTGTGTATGACTCTCTCTCTGTCTAGCTGAGGAGGTCAGGAAGCTGAAGGCTCGTGTGGACGCCATCGACGGTGGAGAGAACGCTGCCTCTGCTCGGACCAGCCGCTTGTCTTCCTCCTCGGCCATCAACATTGTGGATCCTCTGGAATCTTCATACGCAGAGCGTGCGCCTGGTGTGCGCTCTGATAACACAGTAAACCTGGGCTCAGCGTCCCCACAAGACCCTGTGGCTCTACAGAGGACCATCCAGCAGCTTCTCAGATCAGAGCTGCAGTCTGACACTCTAAGAGGTGTTTATCTGCCATCCATTTATACATTTAACATCCTTTGATCTGTGCATCTGAATCTTTGCATTGTTTAATTCTAGTGTCACTTAAGGGTGAGCGAGGAGAGCCCGGGCCTAAAGGTATTTAAATACATTATTCTGTACTCGTACAGTTCAGAGATAAACTCAATACAGTGACATAAATGTTACTGAAGATTTTGAAATAAATAAATTTGATTTATTACAATAATAAATATTTATTTTAGGAGATCAAGGAGCACCTGGAGTTAAAGGTATTTTCATCAATAACAAATTGCCATTGTAACATTCTTACTGACATTTCCCTCCTCCACATAAAAACGTTAAAATAAACTGTTTCATGTCTGTTTGTTTGTGATTTTACAGGAGAAGCTGGTTTTCCAGGAGTTCCAGGTCTGAACATTCTTAAGTTAACTGTACATTTCACTACAACTGTAAAAGTTTTCGGTGTTCACACTGTACTGGGATCAGTGTAATTGTGTTTCTATTTTCCTTGTTTCTGAATATTTTATAAGTGTAAATCTAATGATACCGTGGGTCTGTCATCAACAACAAAGCTGCACGTGGCATTTTGAATATTGCCATAGAAATTAATAATGTAGATGAATTTTTTCTTTATTTTTATTTATTTACTTTGGTAATTGCCGTAATTCTGTGAATACGGCATCAGACACCTGCGGATGCAGCAGTGTGTACTGTACTGTACTGTACTGTAGATTCACAAACAGACATTCATGTCTACATGAATTATTATTTCTCAGGTCCTCCTGGTCTGATTGGTCATCCGGGACAGGAAGGACCTCGCGGACCCAAAGGAAGTGCAGGTATGGTGCAAAAACACATTGGCCAGTGACAACTGAAGACTGGTTTTGTCATTTGCACACCTGCGTGTGTGTTTTATTCATAGGTGAATCAGGAACTGATGGTTTACCTGGACCAAGGGGTCGGGAGGGGCCAGTGGGGCCGAGGGGAGAACCTGGACCCCCAGGATTTGGGGAGAAAGGAGAAAAGGGTGATTACCTGCTGTGATGGTGCAGTTTTATTACAGCAGTTTGTACACACGGCCTGTAGGCCACAGAAGTAAAAATCTTGCTTATTGTTTTGTGTTTGTTCCACAGGCTCATCTGGAGATGTTGGTACACCTGGAGCAGCCGGGCCACCCGGCCCTGTGGGACCCAAAGGTAATCTGCTCACATTAAACAAAAGCAAGAGAAACAAACACCCTCCTGCATTTGTATGTGTACTTACCGAAACGTTTTCACAATAAAACCTGTCTGACAAAACTGTGCTTCTGAGATAAAGTGAGCAGTGTTGGTCATGTGATCTCAACATGCCGTTCACCATGTAAGAGGACCCGCCCTTATGCTGGGTTTGATCCCAGGGATTGCACATACTCAGAAACAATGTATAGTATAATGCAATGTACGTCACTTTGGATAAAAGCGTCAAATGCATCAATGTAGATGTAATGATGGACATCTTAAAGCACCTGCTTCATCACATCAGGTGAGGCGGGGGCACACGGCAGTCGGGGTCTCCCAGGAACTCCTGGACCCCAGGGCTTCCGTGGAGAGCCTGGTGATCCTGGATCTAAAGGTAAATCTTTCGTAAGTGCTTTTCATAACAAATTCACATTCAACAGTTTAATTGAAAGATTTCTCTTTCTTTTTTATCTTTTTAGGAGAGAAAGGGCCCGCCGGAGCGCCTGGCATCAAAGGTCAGTAAAAGCCAGAGATATCATGTTAAATAATGCATTTTTATTGAGGCTTCTATGTTTTTAAATGTGTGTTTTGTTTCTGAATTAGGGGATCAGGGCGAGAGGGGAGCGCGTGGTGCTGCTGGTGAGTTCTCACGTCTAATTACATCAGCTCTCATTGCTATATGAATCATCTCTTTAGAAGGTCAACATCTTTTATTGTGCACTGTCAGGTGAGCCGGGTCAGGCTGGACCAGCAGGACCTCCTGGTGAGAAAGGTCCTAAAGGATCAGCAGGTGGGTTTTATCAAAGCACAAAAAATCATCTAAAGTAAAGTACAGTAAGTTCAGTAAACAGCTTTACACCAGTACATTGATCAAAACTCAACAAGCTGTAGTCTGAAAGTATGTCTGTCAGATATAGAATCTATTGAAATATGTTTAGAAAACCTCGTCTTTTTAGTTTTTGCACCAATAATATAACAGTTTAATTTGTCAACAGGTGCCCCGGGACCAGACGGAGTTAAAGGAATTCGAGGTAACTAAGAATCATGGGAAGTTTCTCTTCTCTTGTAGTTTGTAGTTCAGCTCCATTGGTTTATCTTTCATTTGGATGTAAGGAGATCAAGGTTCTGTTGGGTTGCCTGGAGCTCGAGGACCTCAGGGACCTCCTGGAGATGCGGGAATTCCAGGTATGACTGATTCCATGAATAATATCCCATCTTGCTCTTTAAAGTGTCGTTGTAATGAAAGCAATGTGTGTAATGTGAAGGTGTTGACTCTTGATTTTCCTCTACATCTGAATGTCTACACAGGTACCCCAGGACTCCAAGGACCACCAGGTTTGATATGAATTGTTCATAGCTACGTATCATTAATAACAGAAACTTTGAATGAAACTAATACAGTACACTATTTAGTTATACTGTCTAATTTTATGTGATTTTTTCTATGCTTCTGTAGGTTTGTCAGGTACTCCAGGCCAGCCAGGACCTAAAGGTAACATGTTTTTATTCAGTTCTGCCCGTACAAAATACATTTCAGCCAAAAGCTATATTCTAGCTACATAATGTTATAGATACAGTCTGTAGACTCTGTTAAATTCCTGGGTACAGACTGAGATGTGTGTGGTTAAATCATGACACTGTTCTGTTATTAGGAGACACAGGTGAGTCCGGAAGAGTTATTTCTGCAGGTGAGAGAAGATAAATATGTTTGTTAATATGCACATATTTTGCATATATTTGTCTTGTATTAATTAAAGTGCCGTCTTGGTACTAGAACCAGTTTTAATAGAACCCGTGTCCCTCCATTTTCCTATTACAACCTGTAATCTTTCTTGTTTCTGGTCCCCTCAGTTGGACCCAGTACTCAGGCTGTGGGTGTACCTGGAGCACCTGGACCTCCTGGAGTTCCAGGTCCTGCTGGAGCACCTGGTCTGTCAGGTGAGGTCATGGGGTTATGGAACATCTCAGACGTTCAGAAGATGTTATGTGCATGATTTACAAAATATTTAGAAACAAATTGCATCTTTATTTTTACGTCAGGTCCCATTGGCCCTGCTGGTCTGCCTGGTGCACCTGGTAAGACTTGCTTTCTTTTCTCAAAGCCAAACAGACTGACATCAGAAAGCGTTGGTTTACTGACACTCAATGTGTGCAGGTCCAAAGGGAGATTCAGGAGAAAAAGGACAGGATGGAAAGCCTGGCACTTCAGAGAGTGCAGGAAGTGAGTGGACAGTCTGTCATTGTAAATGACTGTAAATTGTGCTAAATGATTTATGTCATTAACATCCTCATAATATGAAATAAACAGGGATGTCTGTTCCTGAACCTGGACCTCCTGGTCCACCTGGACCTCCAGGATCACCTGGAACTCCAGGGCAAGATGGTAAACCAGGTACATAGTGATTTAATTCAGTATATTCATACTTTCATACTGCTTCAATGAATTCAGATGTTAATTGGATTCGTCTGTGTGTGTAAACATGTGGATGTTGCTGAATCTGACCTATGTTGTGCACCATTGTTCTACAGGTGTAGGTCAGCCTGGACCTCCTGGTGCAAAAGGAGAACCAGGAAGTTTTGTACCTCCTTCAGGTACGTTTACACATGCTTATCTAAGATCTTAATTTATAAGATTTAAAAAAGGATATAAATGTAATTGAGATTTTCGTGGTCAACCAGAAGCCTTCTTTGCTGGACCTCCTGGACCTCCTGGACCTATTGGACCAAAGGGATCACAAGGTAGATCCAGTGTCATTGGGTTTTTTCCTATGACATTTAGAACCTGTCATTTTCGACTCTGTTTTTCTTCTGTTCAGGTGAAATCGGTCCTCAAGGTTTCCCTGGTAAGGTTGTTAACACACATCATTTAAATAGTGCACTGTGTGATTGTGCGCAAAACCTGTTTTTCATTTGTTTTCACTCCAGGCCAGCCTGGGTTGCCGGGCAACCCTGGAGAACCTGGTATCGGTTAGTGATTCAGATAATATAATAAAGCAGTTTTCCCTGTTATACAATAACAAAAATACATGTAAATTACAATGAGCAAAATATAAATATACAAATATAAAAAATGAAATGCGTGTGTTATCTTACTGTGAATAAAAGGTTTTCCAGGACAGCCAGGAGCCCCTGGATCTCGTGGAGAACAAGGTCCTGAGGGTCCACAAGGGCCGCAGGGACCTCAAGGGCCAATGGGTCCTTTGGGGACAGAAGGACCAAAAGGTACAACAGAATAAATTATATTCATGTGAGGGAGAACTCAACATGTTACATGTTGTATGTATTACTGTCATGCTAGTGCTAGATTGTTAAACCATTTGGATGTTTTCAGAACTTAAAATCATTTTAATTGTTTTTTAAAACAGGTGATGCTGGAGTTCCAGGGGCTCCTGGTATTCCAGGATATTCCTATGGTAGGCAAAATGGCTTTATAGTAATCAGTATGTAGAACTCTTGATAAACATAGATTGGTTTAACATAGATGTTATTGTCTTTGTAAGGTGGAGGATCCAGCAGTGCTCCGGGTCCACCGGGTCCGCCAGGACCACCAGGTCCACCTGGAGCTCCAGGTTCCCCTGGTGACGGATCGCCTAATGTTGTTCAACAGGTTTCAAACTTCCTTCAAAGTAAGTTTTGAAAGGATCCCACCCGTCCACCAATTAAATGACCCTTTGCTTGATTAACATTTGTGTGTCTTTTGTAGGTCAAGGTATTAAAGATTACCTGACTGGACCCCCGGGCCCACCTGGACCACCAGGACCTCCTGGCTCAGCCACTGAAGATACTCTGGCTAACCGTGTCATAGACTATCTTCAGAGTGAGTGTGTAAAACTGAAATGTCACATTAAAACACTTTGATTTTGTGATGTTTTGGTGAATCAACTCATTCTTTATATTTAGGAGATGAGGTGAGACAACACCTGATTGGTCCTCCTGGACCCCCAGGACCCCCTGGTGTTCCAGGTGGATATGGCTTCAACACACAGGAAGTTGCTGGACGAGTTCTCGGTTTGATGAATGGTAGGTCAGGACCTACTGCATCATCAGAACCTGGTTCTTAATGGTGTAGAACAGATGATTTCGAGAGATACTTGCCCTTGACTACAGCTGAACACTTCAATATTTTAAAGGTGTATCCGAAAAATAGTTTGAGTTGGATTTTCTACCCAATTCGTATCAACACTTTTGTAGATGCTGGTTTCAGAGGTCTGCCAGGACCTCCCGGTCCCCCTGGACCTCAAGGACCTCCAGGATCATCTGGAGGACTCGTCTCATATGCAGCTAACGAACACCAGCAGCCAATTCACGCAGAGCGCCAAAAGTATCGCAAGAGTAAGAGAACTTTTCATACAAATGACCCAATTGTCAACCTCTCTGAACTATTCTTATATAAGTGTGTTAGTTGAACTAGCCTTACCCTCAATAAACCATGAATCAGCAGTAAAGCATCATAGCAGAGCTCCGAATACAACAGGAGTGTTATTTTTATTTTAAACACCCACTTTTCACAACCCCCTTAATTCTCGAGTCATTCCCATCTGGTTTCACACGACGTATTTTTGACGTAAGTTTACACAAATTGAGTGTTTTCATTTCATCTGATAACACACCAGGTGCTGAGCTTTTGGATTTCCCAGCCATTGCTAAGAAGGTTTCGGATTACATTAGATGTAAGTTACTCATATCGGACAAGCTTATGAATGACTTCGGAAAGATAATACACAATATAGGTAGATACTTTAAGAATTTAGGAATTCTTCAGTGGTCTTATTTGTTTGCATCTTTTCCACAGCTAATGGTCTGTTACAGAACATGGTTGACCAGCGGGGTTTGAAAATGATTCCAGGTCCACCAGGTCCTCCTGGACCTCCTGGAAGAGGCGCAGAATTCCGTTATTCCAACATGACTGAGATTGTGGACTTCATCAGAGGCAGGACGGAACTTCTGCAGAAATATATTTTAATAAACATTTAATAGCAACTTACTGACTTGATGATTTCTGCAGAACATCGCATGATTGGACCACCAGGTAGACCAGGGCAGAAAGGGGAGGCAGGATACCCGGGACCCAAAGGAGAGAAAGGTATATACATATTTTACTGATGACCTGCCCAAATGAAATGCTTTGGTGATTATAATTCAATTTTGCATTTGTTCAAGATTATCAAGAAAGTAGTCCCACTTCAAAAAGATTATACACCTTACATTTTTACACCTTAATTTAACCCGGAATATTCCTTCAAATTGTTTCACTCATGGATGGTGTCTAGGTGAGAGAGGCTTCCAGGGTTCTCCTGGTCTACCAGGACTCCCAGGCAAGGATGGCCAGAGAGGAGAAAAGGGGGAGAAGGGTATGTTTCAGCTTCACATACCATGTTAAGGTAATCTTCAATATAGTTTAAGATAAATCAATGTGTTTCTTTTTCACAGGTGATGCTTCATATATAACTCGAAAGAGGAGGAGGAGCACAGGAATTTAGACAGGTGGCAAGATCATGCAAGATCTTAGCCCCCATGGACCCAGCCGGGTAGCCATTTGTAATGCCTGATCAAAAACATAGTGCTTAAAAACAAAGTGTGCAGAGAATGCTACGATAATTCAGCACTGTGCTGAGTCTTTTAGCTACGTTGCCTTTTAGATACTAAAGCATTTAATTTTTAAATCTTTGATACTTGTACATATTTTAGGGTACTTTTTTATAATGATGGACCAAATTGTTACTAAAAATTAAATATTGTCATTTCTAATTAACAAGTTTCTTTAAATTTTAAATGTAATTTTTTAAATTTAAGTTAGTGTTCTTGTGAACGTTTTTATTTCGAGAGTGTGGTTCTCTTGAACAATTGCAAAATGGGATTTACTATCAAATCTGGATTTTATTCATTCTTGAAATGATGGCTGTTGTTTGCTTTTGTTAAAATACTTCCATTATTACAGACAAATGTTTTATTGTTTGGTAATATGTCTTGGAATATTTTAATATTTAATCAAATACATGATTAACGAGACCAGAAATTATTCACACATTTTAATTACGTAGCATCCTAAAATTACAACCACTTGATCTGTGACACAAACAGTATTTTTCACATTGGTAAACTGCTAATTTTACATGAATTGAAAATGCATAAAAAATGAGATGGGCACAGTGTATGAAACAAACAGGCACGACAAATCTTTTATCAGACAGTGCACAGCACATCTGACTATAACTTTACAGTAAAGTCTACTGTAAATATGAACAATGCTTTACAGCCAATCAGACATGATCATCAGGGCTACAACACACTCAGTTTCCATGTTCAATATTCAACTGAGATTAATCTTCTAGAAAACAAAAAACTCTATTACAAAAAACACATCAAATATGCTCAAATTTACTATAAGATAAATAAAACCTGCCTGATTATTCTAAGTTATTACTGGAATACATAATCCTCTATACAGTTACACTGAAAAGTACAGATGTAAGAATAATCATGCATTTGAAGCGAAATCATTTGGTGTGTTACAGAGAAAGCATCCAGAAATTCATCTTATGATATCAGATAAAATCAGAGAGATGTTAAATTTTGCTGCGTGTTCACATTGCATAGCAGTGCAGGCGCAAAACACACTTTTCATACCACAGTGATGTCAGAGAAGGTGCATACAGTGTGTGTGGCTGATATAATAAAATACCTCAAAGAAATAAATATTGCTGCTATTAAAAGCACATGTTATAATGTAACTCTCACCATTTATGATATTTTCTGCCCTAATGAAAGTTCATGTACTTTTGAGTAGTGTGCCATTCAATCCTAATTAGCATAACCAAAACAACTGTAAAGAACAGAACTAGTACATAGCTTAGCAATTTCACCAGCTTTCTATCTTGACTTGCAGTCAACGCGTTACATTCAAACAACAAACCTGACGTTTACAATTAATTGCTTGTTTGTCACTTCATTAACAGTCATGCCATCTTAAAAATGTAATTCAGTGTTAAATCACACTGTTACGACACTGAGACCACCGTTATTAATGCGTTATTAAGTAGAACACACACACGAATCACATCGTCCTTCATACACAATCACCGTCTAGTGACAATCACACTGAAGAAACGCTATTAAAGTTGAAATCAAACAAATGACATACAAAATCAGCAGCATATCTGATGTTTTCTGTAGCTTATGACAGCGGTGAGGAACGACGCCTTGTTTTATTCTAAGACTAGAGAAGGCAGCTGAGGTTCAGTCGTGTGTAGTGCTGAGATGTTTCTGCTGCTGTGTGTGTGTGTGTTAAAACCCAGTGGAGTGGACTGTGGGGACAGGGTAGAACTTTGAGATTCGGCTCTGGCCCGAGGGGTTGAGACGAGCAGACTCTCCGCTCATTTTAAAAAACATTTCCTGCTCCTGCAGCTTACGGGAAAACTCTTCTTCAAGAGCCTGCACACAGTGATGGAACAATAATAACAATAAAACCCTCCTAATGTGATGAAAAGAATATTATACAAGAGTTATTTCTGGTCGTCAGATCAGAATCTGATTGGATGAGAGATGCTGATATAAGACCAGAACATCGCTGTGGAACAAAACTGTTTCTGAAATGATACAACAAACTTATTTATTTCGCATTTGAAGTAATTAGATTTCACTGTGGGCGGGGCTACCCAGACTAAGGCTACAGAAATATAAACTGTGTCGACACCCATAGCTGGTCAAGTCATAAACTTACATATAAATGGATAGATTTACAGAATGTTTTTATCAGTTGTCTGTTTAACTCATCCTTTCATTACTTTTATATGATTGTCAAACAAGCTGATGTAATGCATCAAATATAATTTTCATGATAATGTTCTACCACGGCGGGCTGCAGTGATGATGTGGTACCTTCTTGCGGGGTCTGAGTTTCTCTCTCCAGTCTTTGAGTTCTGCGCTGTGTTCCTCATCCTGCTCCTTCAGCTTCTGAGTCTCATGCTCGATCAGCAGATGACACTTCTCATTCTGAAACACACACACAGTTCTGC
Organism: Botia kubotai; assembly: GCA_036877585.1. Classification (NCBI taxonomy): domain Eukaryota; kingdom Metazoa; phylum Chordata; class Actinopteri; order Cypriniformes; family Botiidae; genus Botia; species Botia kubotai. The sequence goes on from JAZGTI010000063.1 coordinate 60,131, forward strand.
ATGAGTAAGCGTGTGCTGGATGACAGAGGAAGACATTATCAGAATGCATGTGCATCAATGTGAACATAAGTGTTCAGAAACTTCTTACTTTACAAATGATATCATTAACATAACCATCTGATTAATAGTTTCACTGAAATATATACATGACTCGTGACTCATGTATATTCCCCTTTTGCTTTAATAACAGCTGCACTCAGCTGATGTAAAATGATCCGTGTTCTCCCAGCGTGACTTAAGACACATCCAAAGAGCATCTTGTGTGCTTTTACGGGACCAAAAAAATATGACATGATATAATTTATACACAAGATCTTACTAATCTTCCTAAGTTTGTACTGCACTGTACAGTCTGTACCGCACTGCACCACACTGTACAGTCTGTACTGTACCACACTGTACCTGTAACTGCTGGAGTTCTCGGACGTTGACGTCACAATGCGCTTGAAGATCTCTCATCTGGTTCTCATGTTTCTGGTGTTGATTGAGCCTCTCGTTCTTTTGTCTGTCCTCCTCCTGGACTGCGAACTGCCCATCAGCCACACACACACACACACACACACACACACCATCATTACTAGCCTTAACCTAATAAACTGGCTACAGGTGAGGTGAATTTTGACTCCGCTGTTCTAAATGAGCATGTTGTGACCTCTGACCTGTTTGACCTTCTCTCGCTCCACTTCGGGCGTGACCCCCGTGGAGGTGATGCGCAGACTCTTTTTAAACATGGCCATGCGGGTCTTGGCATCACTGCGCTGGATCTTGGGCAGCCTGGTTCTCTCCTGCGTCTGTCTGGTCTTCATCTCCTCCACCAGACGCTGGTTGTACCTGTGCATCTGCTCCATCTCCTGTGGAGAAACACACACAGTCCGCTTCAGTTCAGAATCAACATCCACGTATGGTGCTTCAGTAAGAATACTCTCCCTGCCTGAAACTCAATCCAGTTTTACAGTTTTTTTCCACATTTTATTATTTAAAGCAATGACAACCGTATGGAGAAATTATGCATTTCTTTTGAGATCTGGCATATTTAATGGAAGAACTCACAGTCCTATAGTGTCAAATGCATAAACACTGATCTGTGAACAGCCCAACCTTCTCGTGTCTCTTGAGCAGCTGGTGTCTTTGCATGAAGTACTGGTCTTTGAGCTGCTGCTTGAGCAGCTGGTGTTTCTCCTGCAGGTGGCGCTCTTCAAGTTCCCACATAGCAGCTTCTCGGGCTGTAGGGAGCAGAACAGTATCACACCCAGAGAATTAGACACACAATATCCCCACAATATCCCAATATCCCCTCACTCCAGACTACTGACCTCTCAGAAGCTCCTGCTTATGGTTGAGACAGTCTCTCTCGATGGTGGCCAGCTCTTGTTTGTGCTTCTGGATGATCTTCTTCAGAGCGCTGTCCAGATCCTGCTGCTGCTTCTGAAGGAACTCCTGCTCCTACAAACACACACAGCAGCAGCTTTAATAACCTGTACAGCCATACTGAAGCATGTGTTGTGTGGGGGAACTAGGGGTTGTTTTCCTGTGCACAGGGCTTAAAGAGAAGAAACAGTTAAAAGGATCAGTCAGGTGGCGGAGATGCTGCGTGTGTCCTGCAGGGCGACACTGAAGAGCGCGAGGGATGAGAGTTGGAGAGACTGTATCATTATGAGCTACACCCTGTCATCGCCATAGAGGTCAAACAACTACATTACACCCCCACGCACCCATATTAGTTGATATTTTGGCAAAAAGTAGCTAAAAACACTTGCAAAAAAACTGTAATATAATTTGATGTACCTCCTTCTTGCGGTTCTTCAGCATGTTCTGGTACTTGGAGAGCTCCTTGTCCTGCTCAGCTTTGATTCTCTTGGCCTCATCTCGGAGACGTTCTGTGTGTTCCTGCTCCAGGCGCTCGATCGTCTGTTTCTGCTGTCGCTCCAGATTCTCCACCTCTGTGTCATAATGACGTTTTTTACTCTAGAACAGCAGGAACACACAACAATTATAGAGAAGAGCTAGAAGAGGCCAGCCAGGAGACATCTAGAGCCCTACATTAACTAATAATGATGACCTTAACCAGCAGTGAGGAAGAAGGCAAAACGGCATGACCAGTCAGCAGGCCAGACTCACTAAAATCACTACAGAGGCAAACTGGGACAATTCCATCTTGCTTAATACAGAAACCTGTCTTTAAGAGTCTGACACAGATTACAGACTCCAAAAATAAAGCAGCCATTAAGCATTCAATGTAATTCTGTCAGGTTCCCAGTAATTCTGGGTTTAGTGTCACCACTCTGTTAGTTCAACAGCAACAAATATCTCCAAAACCTCTAATATAAATCAACATTAAGGGCGGGTCATGATGCTAATCGACTAGCTCATCGTTGGATTAGTGAACTTGATCTAGAATTCTTTTTAAACTTTAAAATATTTTAGTGGCAGGGCTTTAATTAGCGTGTCATGCTGTGGAGGTGAGTCAGTGACCACAGTAAGCTCTCTCAGAAAAGCTGCATCTTTAAATACATCCCTTTAGAAAGCTCCGCCCCTTCAGCCATAAATATAACAGTTACTGTGAATTCTATTGGCGTGTTGTGAAAATGTGATACCGTGACTTCCTGTTCGAAGCGTCTGTAGATCTGCTCTCTCTGTTGCTGGAGTTTATTGCTGAGCTGCTGTTGAGCTCTCTGCTCCTCCTTCTGCAGAAGTCTAAGTTCTCTCAGCTCCTGACGCCTGCAACACACACACACACACCGGCCATTAGTCTATCCTACGGTAAACCTTGACCTTTTGTAGATTTTGCACGATCTAGCTTGACAAGAAGTCAGTGGGCTGGCAGGAACAGGAAGTGTCATTCTCAGCCTGTCTTCCCTTTTCCGAGATAACAGTGCATCTGCTGCTGGAACACAGTCAGCTTTCTTGGGACTCATTACCAGAAGCACTCACTATTAAACACTAGCCTGGAAACATTTTGATTCCTGTGTAGTATCGAAACACTGCCGCCCACTTCAAAACCGGCCAGACTAATACTGGACACTTAAATCCACTGAGTATTAAATACTAGTAAAGTGAAAGTGACATATTTGTCAATGTATGGTAACCCATACTTGAAATGTGACCTCTGAATGTAACCCATTCAGTGAGTAATGAACACACAGACCCGCAGTGGTGGGCAGCTATCACTGCAGCGCCCGAGGAGCAACTGCAGGAACGGTGCCTTGCTCAAACAACACCTGAGACGTTTCCTGCCAGCATTGGGAATCAAATCTGCAACCTTTGGGTTACAAGTCAGACTCTCTAACCATTAAGCCACAAGACCCTACTAGTCTGCAAATATTTACCATTGAAAGTGAGGTAAACAAACAACCAAAATAAGAACGTGCAGGCAAAAGCAAGAATGTAATTTTAAACGATGCAAATACGATGCAAACAATCTGACCTAAGGAATCGCATCTCCTCGCTTTTGGTGTCATTGTCCGTGATGATCTTTGATGTTGTCACACTGACCTCCACACCATCCACAATAAACTTACGAGTCTTTTTCAGAGTCTTCTTCTGCCTCTTGCTATCCTAAAAGCATTGAGGATGTTTCAATTTCACTGACACATGAATAAAACAAGTTTGGAGCAGTTTGTGGACTGTGGCTGGGCAATGAAGCTCAAACTACAGGAGTCTACAGGAAAGGATTATGAAACGAGTCTACAGGAAATCTAACGAGGTGTTTCTCACCTGCTCCTTGGATTTGCTTACATCGCTGGATATGGATAAGTTCAGGTCTATGCTGCTGTTATCAGCTGTGGAACTAACTCCTGAATCAGAGTCCTCCTTCTCGTACCTCCGCTTCACTTGGGTTTCTTTCTTGTCCAGCAATGCAGGTTTCTCCTTGTCCTTAACCTGCTCTTCCTTCAAAGGAGAGGTTGGTGTAGGCAATTGAGGTACAGCATTGATGATCTCATCTGGTTTAGTGGGCTCATTGTTTGTTTTATCCATCTTGGAAACTTCCTTTACAAGTTCACCATTGTCCATCAGATCTTTGCTTTCAGTGGGTTCAACCTTCTTTTCATCCTCCTGAGTGTCTGTCACTCTTGACACCTTCACCTCCTCTTCCAGTTTGTCTCTGTCAGGTCTGGATGTTTGCTCCTCTGTTTGGACTCCCCTCTCCACAGGATTCTCTGGGGGAACCTCTGGCTCATCTTCAGCTTTAGGTTCTTGAGATTCCTTTGGAGGTAACTCCACAGGTTGTTCTTCAGCTCCAGGTACAGTAACTTGGATGTGGTTCTCTGCCACCTTCACAGTTTCATCTTCATTGTTTTTTCCAGTTATAACACAATCTTCTGGAAGTTTGGGAGTAGCAACCTCCTCAATCTTTTCAGGAACAGACTCCAAGATGGATGGCGACTGTGGAAGCTTCTCATCTTCTGAGCTTCCGACACTAGTGTCAGATGGTGCGCGCTTGTGTCCTGGAAGCAGCTGAAAATAATATTTTAATTAGTGCAGACACCACAAAAATCACATAAACATTGCCAGTCTGAGCAGCACAATGTCCCCACAGAAATATAGTGATTCATACTCGATGATTCACTGAAACTTCTACCTAACACACAAACATATCTAACGGTCATGTCTCACCAGATCTTCGTCCTCGTCCTCCTTCACCTCTATCTCCTCTGTGACCTCCGCTTTGGCCTCAGCGATGAGCTCACGCAGGGGTCGGCTGTCAGTCACGTTACACACAAACGGATGCTGCACAGATGAGGGGGAACAACCATTACCAAACAACACATACTCAATTATCATGACACTGTAATAAGATGCCAGTGACAGTAAAATACTTTTTAAAGAACATTTAGCACATTTATTAAATAGTGTAAGAGGGATTTTAAGACAATGCAGTATGATATATATGAAGCTGCTTTGAAATGATGCGTGTTGAGAAAAGCACTATACAGATACAATCTGTTGCTGTGCCTGTTTTCTATAAATCATTTGGAACAGTAACCGTTCCACCATGTTTTCTTTATAATGTTGCAGCTTTAGGTTAAATAATACATTTTTTTGATTGTTTTTCTAGAGAAATTCAGCTGAAAATGTGTCATGAAGCAATAGCCTTAAAGTTCAAAAATAAACTTCATTGTCTTTAAACAAAAAATATAATTACCGTATAAATTTAATGATCTTAATTTTTCGTTGGATTTAGGGATGAAATATGACTCGAGCATTACTTTGTAAAAATACCCAGCAACATTAGCCAATACATTAACATGAATAAATACATAGAAGAATAAAATCCCAAAGAGGAAACACATAAAACTCAAGCACAAGGTACACAAGACCCCACGATCAATGTGAAGATTCCTGTCGTCCCTCATCTCAAACACTCACCTTCCTGCTTTCTGACAGCCGCTGCAGACACTCATCAGCTGCTCTGAGAAAATGCAGCTTCTTTAATATTATCAGTTTAACTGGAGGACAATTCAAGTGCTGTATTTTCAAGCCCATTCCAACAGCAGAATCTCTCCTCAGCTATTACAGCTTGTAAATGTGTGTGTGTGCATGTGTGTGATAAAATCACGGCTAGGCTGGTCTTCTTAAAGCCTCGGTGAGTAAAGCTGCTTTGATGACGATGACCTGGAGTGGAAAGTGTCTGACGCAGACAAACTTGTAAACAAAAATCTGCTGAGTCAATCTGCAGGAACAGCCACCTGGACCAGCAGCTGGTCGAGCAGCGGAACATACCAAAGGCCATTAGATGGATTAGGAAGGTTTGCGCTGCTATAATACTGACTCAAGTTTAGTCAATGTTGGGTGAACATCCTCAGATTATCTGTGTGGAAATAAAGGAGGAAGACTTTAATTCACCTGCAGAAGCTGGGCGGTGCTCCACCTGTTGTCTACGTTCTTGTCCAGTGAGCGCTTCAGGAAGTCGCTGAACTCAGAGGACCTGCAAAAATACAAAGATGGATTGTTAATTCTGCATTCTGAAAAAGAAACACATCTCGCCACGTCTTCTTGATTTATTTTAACATATAATATTCACTACATGACAACTAAATAACAACAGAAAACAACAGACAGTAGCATGCGTTTCTCACAAACTCTTTCTCGTACCATTTTGAGGGCTGCTGGAGAGTGGGCGGCTCAGCTTTGGCGATCTTCAGCAGGACTCTCATTGGGTTCATCTCGTGGTTGGGCGGTTCTATCTGGGCTAACTCGATCAGAGTGATTCCCAGAGACCAGATATCAGCTTTATAGTCATACGGTCTGTCCTTCAATGTCTCGCACATCACCACCTCTGGGGCCATCCTGAGTGACAGAGAAACATCAATGAGTCAATCCGGTTTATGCACTCGAGTACTGCTGGATCTACTGTATTAAACGTTTGACTTGCCAGTAAGGCGTCCCAATGAAGGAGTCTCTTCTCTGGAGCGTCTTTGTGTTCTTGGCAGACACGCCAAAGTCCGCTAACAGATAAAGAAAAATCTTGGGTTTACAAAGGGTTTTGTGCAGTTACAGGCTCGGTTCCAAAAATGGATGAATTTACATCTGGTCAACGATGTAACGATTTGTCAAGCTGGGCTTTAGACTGATATACAAATAACTGCTCAATTTCCCTTTGTAGGTTCACAGTCTCTCTGCACTGTTTTTAGGTGACAGTGGCTGTGTGCACTTTAGAAATGCTCTCCATCCAGACTGATGTTTTCAAATGTTTTAACACCTAATCTGAGCTGCATTCAGGGTCTGAAATTCAGTGCAGGATTGCACACGTTTTTTCTTTTCCACAAGTTTAATAGTAATTCCGGGGAACATTTATGAACTTGTGAATTAAACCACACAGATCAACAAATCAGAATTTTCTTTCAGTCTGTAATTTCAGAATCAGCGCAGGTGCAGAGATCTGCATGTAAAGAAGCGCACTCTTGAACGCCCCGCTATGACCCATTAACACAGGCTCACCTAGTTTGACATCTCCATCCAGTGTGAGCAGAATGTTTCCCGCCTTCAGGTCTCTGTGGATAACCTTGATGTCGTGGAGATACAGCAGAGCTTCCAGAACCTGTTTACACACCACCCTGATCTGAGGCTCTGTTAGAGGCCTTTCCAGCTCTACACAGACACACACACAGACACACACACAGACACACACACAGACACACACACAGACACACACACACACAAAACTATGAGGACACTTTATACACAAACACATTCAGACCATCCTAATGCAATACAACACTTCAAACTTGTGATTAAACTTGTGATTAACACATGGCTTAAAGGTGAAACGTCACCTTTGTGCCATCGACTTTAACAAACACTTGCTTTGTCTTACAAGTGTTTTACCAGAATGTTAACATTCACTTTTATGTCCATCTCATCCTTTTTGAAGAATTTAGTACTTAATAAACTGGTGGATGTCTTTGTGAGAGACATTCACTCACCGAGCATGACTGCATCTACAGCTCCTCCACCACAAAACTCGATCAGGATCTGCAGACAGAAACATTCATCACATGTACAGGTGAAGATAAAACAGGTCATCGCAGTGTGTACAACAGCAGCTCTGTTCTGTTGCGCAAGACTGACTGTGACTGGAAAACATTTCATTTCAGTCCAGCTGAGAACAATGGCAGCATTATAATTCTCTGTTTATCCTATTATCCTAACAGTAAACCCTTCTACATGTCGCTAATTATACTCATTCAAAACCCACTGGGTGTTCAACTAGTTCAACTCAGTGTATGATCCAAAACAGTCTTTATAGCCCAGAACATCACAACTGACGAGTCTCACGCAGAACATCAATTCTTATTATTAACATCAATATAAACTTTATATTCCAGAAACCGGTCCCAGCTGATCAGCCAATCAAAGCCCTGGTTTGCTGAGCCATGATTGGTCAGTCAAAGCTGCAATGCAGGACTGTGATGGTCAATTTAGTTACACCGCATGGCTGTTCTTGGTCAACAAAGCTGCATTGCAGGGCTGTTTTATTACTGGTCACTGAAGCCTCACTGCAGAGCTACGATTGGTCAATGAAGCTGCACTGAAGAGCTGCGATTGGCCAGTGTGTTTACAGTTGGGCTGTGATTGGTCAAAGAAGCTGCTAAGAAGCCTTTCATATCTTAATATGGAGAATGACATAAGAGGATCGAGCAGGAGGGCCTGTATGAGCACATGAGGAGTCTGAGTCTTTTCTGTCGTAACAGGATTAAGAGTTTCCGTGAACCCCAGACGGGCTGTGGAGAGTCACAGCAGAAGCTGATCATCTGGAGAGGGTGGGCAGGCTTTTGCTAGAGGTTCTTACATAAGACAACAGTGAACGAGCAGAACATAATGAGAGAATCATGGTGTTGATGTTGCAACATGAAAAGAAAATTATGAATCTTAATAATCACATGACGTGGCCTGGTGGTTAAAGATCTGGACTGCTAATTGAAGGGTTGCAAGCTCAAATCCAAAAACACTCAACATTGACAGACATGAACGTAGGTTAATCCAAGGTGCCTTTAAGGGGATAAAAAATTCTGCCATTTACTTACTCTCAAGTTGTTCCAAACCTGTAAAAATATCTTTGTGTTGCTGAACACAAAGAAAGTTGTTTGGATGAGTGTTTGTATCAAAACAAATGTAATGTAAATGTAAAAACAATTCTGGGGCACCATTAACTTCCATAGTAATTTTTTCCTTTATTTTAAAGATTCTTTAAACTATATTCTTTCAAGTTCAGCATAAAAAGAAATGAATACAGTTTTGTAACAACTTGAGGGTAACTAAATCACTGCCTTCGTAAGTGTACTAAGTTGCTTTGGATGAAAGCACCAGCTAAATAACATGACAAACAATGTCTGGCTTCAGTTTGAAAGACAGGACAAAGTTAGTTTAGCCTAACTTTAGTTTAGCATTGTTAGTTCTGAACCCTGCATTATTGTGTACAGACGCAGTGTTTAAAACAGTTCACACAATTCATGCTCCGAGTTGCTGAGTTGTTCCACTGTGGGTGAGATGTTGGTTTAAACCGGCAGCTATGAAAACACAATAGCCCACACAGAGCGGTCCCACAGTCAGAAAACTACAATTCTCTGAGAATTACAAGAGGACAAGAGTGCGGCTTTCTGCCTATTCTTATTTATTTCACTGTCTGAATAAACTATGTATCCTTGAAATGAAAACAAAACTGTATAGGTATCAGCGGTGTGCCTGGAGGGGAGGAGTCATCCACAATTAAATACAAACTCTATGGAACGCCTATTTTTAAGAATCTAGTCAATTCCAGTAAAACATGAGGTCCTGACCATAATATCCTGTTTCAGGCTGAAATGCATCACACTATGAAAGTAAAAGTGTGAATCTCATTTTGTGGTCAAATGGAAAACAGGGAAAGGAAAGCCAGAAATGGGAAGGCAGGGGCACATAAACCCATTTTATTTGTTTCCTTTAGTATATCTTTCATTTAATTTAGATGAAACCTCCCTGGAGTGACTTCTCAACAGTACACCTATCAACTGTTTATCCTGTTCTAGCAATAAATGTCTCCTGCATAATCCAGCTTGAACATTCCTTGAATCACAGCCAAACGCCTCCTCCATCTCCATAAGGAAATGGGTGATGACAATATCAGTCCATTTCCTGATGTATGCCATAGAGCAAAATCTCTACACCTCCACAAGTGCACACTGTTTAGTCAACAATGACATGAGAGAATAAAACAGGCACTCACCAGTATAATGTTACCTGTGCTCTCAGGTAACCAATCACCAATCTCATTGTGAGAAAACACAATATCTCAGAGGGACCAGACAGAATTTCCTTTTATTGACAGAGCTGGGCTTTCTGATCAAGTGTGAACATCAGAAGAACGTTTCAGTTTTGATGTATCCCAAAGTTCACATTTGAACCTCAAACAGAATGAAATGTGAATGTGCTTCAGTCTCACAATACACTTCCGAATGTAAATACTGAATCTGAAAGTGACCTGTACACCACTTCAACCTGTTTTGAAGCTTGCCCTGCACCGGAAGGAAGGGATTGAGTCAACAAGCCAAAATGAACTGAAGTTTTCTCCCACTTTTTGACCCTTTTCCATTGACAGTTTTTCTCCAAGAGGGTCTCGTAGTCACCATGGACACCATTACGAGACACAAACATGATAAACCCCAAAAACGAATGATGCAAGACAGAAAGCAAATCCACGCTCACCCAAAGTTTGCTCTCGAAATAAAAAGCGTCGAGAAGTCTGACGATATTGGGATGATCGCATGAGGCGAGGATGTCAATCTCCACCATGTAGTCCTCCAGCTCATCTTCTGATTTAGTGTCAATAACCTTTGCAGCAGCGAAAATGCCCGTCTGCTTGTTCTGAGCCTGTGAGAGAAATCTCATGAGAAAACATGTACTACACACAACCACCCTATACAGCCTCATACATTACAGTATACAGATGTGTTCTGCTAAGTGTGCACGATGTGTGTGCTCACTAGAACTTCATACAGACAAATAGAATCATCTATTGTAGTATCTGGTTTAATTTTTAAACATTGGAGGAGACTAATTCAGAAAATATATTTAGCGTATTATCCACAAATAATTATTTGTTCTTTATCTATTTACATGCTGGGATAAAAATGTTACATATTTTATTTAAAGGATTAGTCCACCAATAAATGATATTTCGCCCATAAATGACTTCAAAACATCATTGATGAACACTGATCAACATGATCATTAAAAGTACAACTAGAACATATTAGAAATCCAGGTAAACAATGTTAAAAGAGCCTTTACTGCATAGGAACCTGTAGAAACCTTAATCTCCCCAGATCTGACATTCAGAGAACCAGCAGAAATCCCGACACTTGCTACAATGTGAGGTCATATCAATGACAACCAGCGGTGGCATGGCGTCATCAGATGACGTAATAAAACGCCAACTTCTTACACTTTAATTTCTTAATGGATTCCGTTATAAATGCATTTACACAAATTACACCCCGGTGAAATGTTCTGTTCCTAACGACATGAAAACCAGCGAGGTTCAGAACCGCTCAACAGAGCAAATACTCGCCACTTTCATTTTACCTTGTACACCTTCCCAAACGCTCCATCACCAAGTTCTCCCACGATCTCCCACTCTTCCTCCGGATTTGTGTCTCTGTGCACGTGATCGTATCGTTTCTTCTTCTTCTCTGTGCCCAGTTTAAAGATTTTTCGGAAATTAAAGAAAGACATTGTCCGATGCCTCGCGTCTTTCTTTCTGTTGGTTTGACGAGAGAATACAGATGCGCAAATACGCGTAAAGGAATCGTTACTGCATGCTGTGTGTAATTCAGTACTGATCAGTCTGTTCTCGACTTGTGAATTTGTGGATTTGACATGTTTGCATTTGTATGTTATAATAGACTTGGTGTGCTGCACTGGTGTGCATGTAGCTATTAGTATGGCAATGCAGTAATGCACAGACAAAGAAAAGCGGATGATCTGAAGTCTAATGGACCGTATAATGATAAAAAAAAGTTTAATAAAAACGTGTGTGTTGGCGATTTTCAGCAGGACTGTAGTTGACTAAATCCGTCGTCTGGGTTCTTTCAGAGTAAGTCATAAGGGTTGTTGTTGTTCCCCGGAGTTTCATGGACCCGATCCGTAAAAAAACGTCCAGTTTCTTTATATTCCCATTGAAATGACGTCTAACAAAAAGCTCATAAAATATGCCCGTTATGATCACAGTCTCCGGTCACACAGGCGCTACTGCTGGATTAAAAGAGGACCGGCTACAAATGCATGAAAGCACACAATAGTTCTCGTTTGGTGACACTGCGCCTCCCGTGCGCGGCGCGTCTAATCTAGCGGATCTGAGGCGCGCGCTCGTGTGTGCGCGTTCACGAGGAGGCGCTAGTTCTTCACTGGAGGTCAGATGTGCGCGCCCGCGCTTTACTGTCGCCTGCAGTCGTGGATGCCGTGAAACATGACGTAGAACATCACAAGCGTTTTTGTAGGTAGTTAAATATCGCGCAAATACTGCAGTCCTCCGAATCACTAAAACTGATCACGCTAAACCTTAGTCAGTCTGAAGAAAAATACACAATTATATTCACATTTAAAGGTCTGTTTATGTCGCTGTTGCTGAATTTTGCACTGGCTGTTCTTTACTTTGTTTATTGTCTTGTTTGTATATGTTTTGGCTCAGGTTTTCCGGGATATGTAACTGCAAAAAATGACGTGAATGTTTAACACATTTTTTTATATTGATTGGATTTTTTTATTTTGCCCTTGGCTTACATAAACTACGAATGAATTTCATGATTATTTTGTAGTGACTGATTTGACCCAACGGAGGGCGACACTGGACCAGAAATCTGGATCATAATAAAGTCTGCACTGCGTCTTGCTGGTAAGTTAGAGATACTACATAATATTCACTAAATGTTTCACAGTTAATTAGCTATGCTGATAGTCTCTTCTATCTGACATCCCAGAGCATGTTTCTCATCTGAACAGTAAAAATGTTCAGATGAGAAACAATGTTCTGATGTGCCTCAACTCCTCCAGCAAAACAATGAGGAGCCGGAGATCCTGCTGAACTTTGGGGCAGAGCAGAACCAAAACATACAAATCCTACTGGGGTTTGGAAAATGGATTTTGTTTTAAACTGAATGCTCAGAGAGAGGGCAGGTTCTGTATTTCGGCCGGTACAATTGTCTCTCTGTGTAGCTTCTGCAGCAGGAACAAGATCACTACAAGAAGGAGGATGAAGGACCTTCAGAGGGGTGCCTACCAGATGAACATCTACCAAAGGGACATCTACCAAAGGGACATCTACCAGAGGAACATCTACCAAAGGGACATCTACCAGAGGAACATCTACCAGAGGAACATCTACCAGAGAAACATCTACCAGAGGAACATTTACCCATTGCAGTCCCACCAGACCCTACAATTAAAGTACTGAAATCCAGCATTCCTGCTGAATTAGTGAGATTAGTGTCACTGATACTATTTATTTATATTAATCAGAGAATGTTTGTTCTTTCAATTCAGATTCTGGGTCATACCATGTCTCATGATGTCACACATAATGTGGTGTTATTTGTTTCCTAACTCTCCCTGCAGGTTCAGGAAGAGATAGCAGTGAGAGGCAATGAAAGCAGTGTAAGGGCTCAGAGCATCCTCAAACGACTGGAGCAAGACAATGCTGCTCAGACCTCCATCAGATGACCACAGAGAGAGACTGCCTCAGAGAGACTCAAAATACTACACAAAGAGAAAGAGTGAGACAGCCCGTTCTCAAGTAATCTTATGAGCTCACCATTACATGTTTAGATTCTCTGAATGCAGAGTCACCGTTGTATTCGATATTTCTTGTGTGACGTGTGCAGTCGTGTTGGCTTCTGATGAAGATGTTGTTTTGGAGCACTGAAGGAAAGTCACGTATGCACTTGAGTTCCTCACTAGAGCTCGCTGATAAACTGAGTCATCAGTCCACAGGAGAACAAAGTGATAATCCCAGGAGGGATAGTTGTGCTGTTTTGAGGCTGCTGAGTGTATGCGTGTTTCCTCTGAACTGCACGCTGCCTCAGATCTCAGGAGACTGAGAGCTGTCAGTGAGAGAGCTCACCTGGAGCAGAGAGTGGAAGACCTGCAGGCTGCTTTACTCACAGTAAGAGCTTCATCTTTACCAACTACCATTGACCAGCGACAACATTATTATAAATACTATATTGTACAATATCATATACTATATAACACCATACTGTACTACAATGTACTATACTATTTTGCTGAATGTACTGGCTTGTACTATACTATACTATACTATACAATACTATACTATACCACTATACCAGTACTGTACTGTACTGTACTATACTATACTATAGCGTAATACTATACATCATGCCATATGAGACCTGATATAATTAATAATTAACTTTCTTTACATTTCGCAATCTCTCTCTAAAGCAACATACAATCTGACCACACCGCCCATTTTTCCCCAATGCACCTGTCCGCGCGCTGCGATGTGCTGTGACGTCATCGCACGGGCGTGTCCGACAACCTGAGCGCAGTTGTTGGGGATGCGCGAGCGTTACTGATGTTTCCGCAGGTGTATTTTTCTGCATCTTCATTCCGCACAGGTGAGACGGTCATTTTAATACTGCAGCCTTTACTTTTGTATCCGCGTGTATAATAGTAATAGTTTTGGGTGTGTTTTTTTTACATCGAGGCAATCGCAGTTTCTTGAAAGATGAAAACAGCAACAGCACTTATTTCCAACCATGAGACACAATAATTTCTGTAAACTAGCAGTTTATATTTTGGATTGCGGTAGATATTACGCACTGTAATTAAACTGTTAAACATGAAGAATTTATAGAGCGTCAAGCAGAATCAAAAATCTATGTTTGTTATATTGGTGTACACAAGACGATACAGTTTTACAACTGCAAAGCGTTTAAAACGTTCAGAATAATGATCTATGAATGAATAATGTACATTAGGTTTAAGCGGATATTACTGCATGATGTCACACATTTGTGAGGACAGCATGGTCACTTTAAGGGCATGCATTACTTGCATGTGATACCATACCAATAAGATGGCATATTACAAAAGGCTGTTACCCGTGGCGGGTTTTGTCTGTTTATATTCTTTTGACTAAATTAGCTCCTTTCCTATTTGCTGATCAAACAAAAACTATATGTAGGTTTATTTGGTATATTATTATTTGGTATATTATTAAAACGTGTGATGCTTGCTTGCAGCGTCCATATGAATTATGACTGCTCACATTGAAGTTATTTCAACCCAAAGGTCATTTAGTTTAAAGCAGGGTTAGGGAGGGGTCAGGTATCATCAAAACACAGTTAATGATCAAGCAGATTAGTCACGCTGTCTGTAGAGCGGTTAATGTTTGCGAGACCACAACAATGAAGATCAAGCTGCTGAGATGCTAAACACAATAAAGCAGTGATGTAAATTAAAAACCTAATTAAAAATTATAACAAAAACATACCAAATGTATAATTTGTCCCAGAACTAGATATTATTATAAGCCTTTCACTTCTGAAGTAAGAGTAAGGTGTTCCAGTTAATTATCCCAATGTTAAAACAAATGTCCTCTAATGTCTCTTTATCTCACAGCGTGGCTTTATCAGGAACTGAAAGAATCCTTCCTTTAATCCTCCCTTTCCTAAAATTGCCAAGGGATTTTGTGTGCCTATTTTAGTGATAAAAGTGAACGCACCTGAGAGTTTTTTCCCTCCAGATTGCATTTCACCGGCGCAACACAGCACCTGAATCGACGCATTCATACCTGAAGAGACGGGAGGGGGAGGTCTGAAAACATGACGCGGGAGAAGGTGAGTTACAGTTGCAGCGATGGCATTTCTGAACCTCACATCTCAGGGTTACGTAAGGTCAGTTGCCAGCTGCACAATGTGGTCCCCTTGTGTTTCTCATAGAGGATTAATTTAGCATCTGTAGGTTCTTTATGAGCAAGCTGAAAGCTTGACCATGGCTTGTTGACATTTGTTGTTGATTCAGAGCTTATTTTAGAAAAGGTCTGCTGGGATACTGGTCTTGTGTTACCTGCAGTAGAAGTCACAGGTGTACGTCTACTGTAACTGTGCAGCGTACAGACCTGGATTTCCCTGGTCATTGCAAACCAGTGCAGTTTCTGTGCATGATTACAAGGTTTGAATGTAAAACTGTGACACGCATCACTAACTGACCTGTTGTCATCATTTGAGGGAGAGTAACTAGTGGACAAACAGATTATTTTACAGCAGTATCTCGGTCAATAACAGCTCAGTTGAGATTAAAGATATACATAGTGATGTTCTGCCTAGTTTGCTGGCAGCCGTCCGAGATTTGAACTGGTGTTCTTTCACAAGAAGCTTGTTGGGAAAACACGCTTGAAGTGACAACAGAGATATGCAAATACATTATATGCACCTGACATAGTTAAACCAGCAGGTTTTAATGTCAATAGGGGTCTTAATATGACATAAAGGTACATTGATATTGATAATGTTCCTTAACACTGAGTCTGCTAAAAGTCTAGATGTGTATTGTTAGGCAGAACAGCTTGTCCAAGCCCACAGAGAACAAAATTGACATCAGTCAGACAGTCAGTTATTGAATACATTAAGTAGAGGGATTTATAGCTGTTATTCAATGTTTAACTGTGTCCTTCTCAGGAGAATCTCTGCAGGGTTCATGGCTGATTAACTTCAGGGCTGTAAACTCAAACTAAACCGAAGCGACATAGAAAAGATCAATGTCGTCCTGTTTCCACAGCAATACTCAGTCATGTATAAATTATACTGGAAGAACATTTAAGTAATGTTTTGGCAACCTGTCTGAATATTCGGATTGCAAGGTCCAGTTAAAAGCAGTGTGTGTGTGTTTGCACAGCTCCTGGTCTCTAAGAGACATGTGGTTGGGTTAAAAGCCATGCCCTAAACATATTCAAACTCTAAACCGCTCGGAGCCTCTGCTCAAATCATGGTGTCTTGTTATTTTGTTTGTCAAATTTGTTGACAGAACATTCATGTTCATGTGTTCGTCACACTTCTCATTAATAGATCAGAGGAGAAGTCACCTGGCATTGTTACATGTAGCATAATTATTAACAGAGTAATGGGGAGAAACATGCTGGAATCAGAGACTTCACTACACAGAGGGACTTCCCTCAAGAAAGTGTCATGATTGAACAGATTGACCAAGTTAGCAAATACACACTTTCTGCAAACAATGGGTTACATTTGAGTCAGATGAGTCTGTCCCACTTTTAAAAGCACCTCTGAGTTTTTGCTAAACGTCTTTGGGTTCCACGGAAGACAGAAAGTCATTCAGGTTTGTAACAACATTATTCACTGTTACTGCTGAACTTTTTCCTGCTGAGTCGCAGTCTCTCTCCGCCTCTTACACACACTTTCTGTGTCTCTCTGCCTTTCTGCTGTGCTATAATCCCCTCTTACTCTTCATTTGCAGATGTCAGTGATGTAAAACAATCACGGACTGGAGACAGCGAGAATAAAGACACAGACGTAAACAAAGGAAGCTCTCAGTGGAGACGAGGAACAAAAGCTTCGTGAACAAACCCACAGGTCAGTTTAGAAGATCTGGCTGTTTAATGTAGAGGAATATGTTTCCTTAAAGGGACAGTACACCAAAAAATTTAAATTGTGCAGCCGCCTGGATGTGCTTGTTGGAGAACTCCTTTTTTACATGTGAGAGAGGTAGACAAAATTAGAATTTTTCTCTTTAATAATTAGAAGATTAACTTGTGCTTACAGTTGATATTTTATTAAGACTGTTTTGTGTTGTCACAGTGAATTTGCACACAACACATAAAGCACACAGATGTTTGTGGACACAACTTGAGGGAAGATGACTTAGAAAGCTGAATCCTGATGTTCTAGCCTTCTTCTGCATTACACAACATTATATAATCGCCTATTGATTTGTGATCTTTTGCTTCAACAAGAGCCCATTGTGGCATATTATGTTAATTCTGATTCTCTCCACTTTTGTCATCCTTCATATGCTCAGAGTCACATGTGGCCTCGTGACTACAGCAGAGAGAATGGTAAACCGGCTTATTAGTATTTCTGTCAGTTGATTGTTTGGTTACGCAGTGAGAACAATAGTATTGGGTGTGTATGTGTGCTAATGCTTATGTCCCGCAGAGCAGAGTACATAAAACATTGTTGGATTTGATTGCCCAGTTTTTTTAAAATAGAAAAGACACACGCACACCCCCAGAGCTTGTTTTTTAATTTCCCCAGTATAATGTTACATGGCAGATGACACCAGACTGCTGTTTGTGTATTATTACTGCTGTTTGCTGAAAAATAGAGTTTAATACTTGAATTGAAGTATTCAGTGTGAGGCTTGTGGAAGAGATTTGCAATTACTTACCCTGAGGAAGATTTTACTGCTCTGTGTTGCTCGTTCATACAGCTCAAGAGATTTTAAGGTCTTTTCTGAAACTCTACAGGAGACATATGCAAGATTTCTAGAAGACATTTTTCTCAGATTTTAGAGATTTAAGCAAAAGTTTCCGTTCGTTCTCCATTTAATCTAATTGATCTCATGATTTCTTATGATTTTTGATTGCATTAAAGAAGGAACCCGAATCATTTGGGGGGTGAGCCAAGTTGATCATTTGAAATCTGTCCTGCTAGTGTTCTGTTCTTTTACAAACACTCCAGTGAGTGAGTCGGTTTCCTGGTTCCAGTCTCGGTGGTTTGTCTGTGTTGCCTGCAACTTTGCATCACACTTGTGCATCACTAGGCAACCGGTGCCTCTGCTTAACTAGTCTCTCCCCTCAGATGTCACTGGGTTTGAACTGCGAGAGGCCACTGATATAACACAATACAGGGCTAATAAAAGACTGAGGAGATGTTCGTACAATCTGCGGTTTGCTAGTAAGGCAAGCCCAACAGGATGAAAGCATATGTCATGCGTGGCCATGTTTGCAAACATAAAAGCAAAGAGAGATACGCCTGTGTTTATTAACACGTCTTTCCCTTTTCATTTACATCATGAATCGCGTAAGTACAGTAATACTGTGTCATAATGCTGGTTATGTATAATACTGTACGTAACAGTCATACACTGACCATATCATATCATAAAGCTACTCTGTAGCTGTTTTTGTGCTTAAAATGCAGCATTGTCTTCTCATAAGGACCTTTAAACTGGTAGCAGCTCTTTCCTTATATGGACATTGCAGAAGAATCGAACAAATGATCATTACAGGGTTTTATCACCTTTGAACGCAGGAAATGATGCACTAAAATGCAAACAGAATGTATCAGTCAGCTGCGATTAGCTGCTCTGTACCGCTAAAAACGCATGCAGCGTTTCTCACACAGTTAAATGCGTTATACAATGTCTGAGTATAATATAATATAATATAATTAGCTGCATTTCTGCAGTTTACAGGCGTCCTACATCAGAGATTTGTAATATTGTTTCTTTCAGGTGTTTTTTGAAGTTTGGTGGTTCAGCGTGGACCATCAGATAAAGACATGGACTCCAGGACTCCAGAATTGGACAGAAATGGAGAGGAACTAACAGGTTAGTTTCTGTCTTTGTATTGAAATAAATTCACACATTGTCCCTTTCAGAACTTAAACAAATAAGACAAAATCTTACTGTAGACTGTTTATGGTTGCCAGGCAACGGCTACTATGCAATGACTTGTGGTTCATCCAATCAGATTTTAGAATCTGTTTTTTTTTTACAAAGAATCATCTATATATTTTTAAATACCCGTATATATTGTTGTGTGTTAAATTCTCCTGTAAGCAAACAGAACCAACATGAATAACATAATGAATCTGTATTTCTGTGTGAAAATCAAATCCTAATTTTTGCTTTTCCTTCATAGGAAGGAAAAAGTCACGTTTTAAGCAACTGAAGACTCGTCTTTTTGGGAAACTGAAGAAGAAGGAGAATGAAGGTCTGATGAAGCAAAGCCAGTCTGCCAGTGACATCACAGCACCAGGAGGCGGGAGGGAAAGCTATGATTCTGAGGACGAATGTCTGTAAGTATCTGACCTGTCCTGTCATTTCTATTCCACACATAGTTTCTCTCTGTCAGGATAGCTATTGATATCCTCAAAGCATTTTTCAATCAACTTTAAAATGCTCATATTTAACACAGCTGGGGTAAGCATTGACATGACCATTGACAATGTTCTCACGGCAACGTTTTTATGACGTTATTATGATGGCATATGTTTGCAAGTATATTCCAAAACAACACTATAAATATAAATCAACAATCATTGCAATACACTGTGCTGGGAAACAGTGTGTTTCCTATAATAATATATATTATGACACAGGCCTGTGACTGGTTTACTGGAGCGTTTGTTCTTTGTTAAACTGCTTTGAAATAAAAATACAGGGATAGTTTTTAATCGCATTGCTTCAGTACAAATACAATACTGGAAGGAAACCAAATCCTACATTTAGGAAGAATGTTCTGACTTCTGAATCTGATCCACAGGTTCCCTCAGTGTCTGAGCTCCAGGGCCCTGTCCCACGACAGCATCTTCCTCACTGAACAGGTGCAGTCCACAGAACCAACAAGGGTTCTTTCACAAGAGAACGTTCAAGGCAAAATTAAGGCCCTACAAGTAAGAAAATGTTCTTTACTGTAATGTAACAAATTGACGAGCCCAATTTATGACAGAAAAAAAGAGATCTAACTCTTTATATTTATGTAGCAGTATCATCAAAGTTTTTAGTTCAATTTTAGTTGGCTGATTTGTTTTTCTACAAGTTGACGTCTCTGTTGCGTTTTGGTAGTTGAAGCTACACCAGCAGAACTTGCGTGTGGGACCTTCTCCAGTGCTGATCCCTGGTAGACGCACAGAGGACTCAGGAGCCACTTCAGAAGACGATGGTTTACCCTGCAGTCCACCTGAGATGTCCTTTCATGATCAAGTGAACCATGGAGCAGCTTACAAGGTGAAGAACAACACAAATAACAACTGTAGGTTACACCTTACACAAAATACAGTCACCTACAACACAGTGGAGATATTTGCTTCATATTAGCTTTGCACTGTATATAAATGGAAACTTTTAACATTGCAGAAGCCATTTCTCTTACAGCGTCATCCAGAGTCTAAGAAACATCTGAGCTCTCTGAGTTTAGCAGGAACAGGAAGTGAAGAAGAGGAACAGGTAATATTCTTGTACACAATCAACAACACACCGTCAATTCAAAGCTGCTTTACAGAATGTTTGTGAAAAACAACTAGGAGAAAGATTCCATATATATGTTATATGACTAGCAAATTGTGTCTGATTCAGGGCGATCCTTTCCAGCCATCATCAAGACCTCTGTCCCCAATTTCTAAGCTGCCCCCTCAGCCAATCATCTGCCCCACCCCAGCCTTGACCACACCCTCAACAGGAGTTGACTTCAGTAGCCCTGTGCATTGCATGCCTAGGCTGAATAACTCAGCTGCCCGCCATCGCATGTCAGTCAAACCGAGGAACCAGCGAGTCAGCACAAGGGGCAAAAGAGTGCCAATGGTAGGATTGTGAGAGCAATAAAAGGCCTCAACTCACATGCTTTAAATGAAGCTGTTAACCTGGTATTCAGAGTTGAAGATCATAAAAACGTTTGACATGTTTTGGTAAACCCTGTTTCAGACCTGTTTCAGACCTGTTACTCTCAGTGTAATCAACGCTGCTGTCACACACAAACTGACTTTCCACAGTATTTTTGACACCTAAAAGAGCTACTCTGGCAACTCATTGTCCATCTGAATTAACTTTTTATTTACGTTTTTGCTATAAATTTTATTTGTTGTACTTGTGACCTTTACTTTAGTCACAAGCCTTTTTTTAAACACTTATTTTGTTTAAACACTCTTAAAGCAGTTTGGTCTCTCCCTCTCCAGATCTCTCACAGGCATCGCTCAGAAAGCGTCAATGATTTGGATAACATTCTGTCTGAGGAGGACGATGATGAAACCATGACGACCACGGAGACCATGCGCCATCGCTTATATTCCTCTCCGACTCTGAAGCTCAGAGAGAAACCTACTTCTCCAGAACCTAAAGCAACCACCCCAGGCCAGGAGGAGACACCTATTGAAATTAATTTATTATCTACAGACGCTGAAATTCGAAAATCTGAAGAGTCCAATGAACCTGAGGGAAGGGGCACCACCAGTCCTCTCTATTTGCAGCCCGTATCTCCTGGCTTGTCCTCAGGCAGAACATCACCTGCAGGACTTCCAGAATCCACACCAACATCAAGGGAAACAGAACCATTCAGGTCCCATTCACCCATCCAGAGGCATCCAGATACCAAAAAGATCCAGATTGCTGATAATAAAGGATTTCGGGGATCAAGTGAGAACCTAAGGTGGGAGACCAGTGAGGTTCATTCAGAAGCATCATTCAGATTACATCCTGTGCCCCACATCAGAAAGCCTAAAATGGAAATAAGGAACCTTACCTCTTCAAAGGGCGCCACAGAAGCCCCAACAAAGCTTTGGGAAGCTGGACTGGAACCTTCTACACCTGAAATATCTCCTACAGCAGCCTGTAAAGCAGTCACTGGATTCCCTTTTGGAAGTGGTGATACCAAATCACAGATGCTTAACTCAGCATCATTACAATTTTCCATTGCATCTGCAAAGTATCGCTCCAAAACACCCAGTGAAACTGTGGTGAAGCAAAATGAGGGAAATTCAAATAGGGCTCCTGGAATCAAGACCCAATGCAACAAACTCAATGCAGAGCCACATAAAAATGAAACAAGAGAAATAAAACCGACAGAGTTACGGAATCACCTCAGTCATCAAACACAGGAGGTGAAGAGCGGTTCTCATAGAGAAGTGATATCTCCTATCATGTCTAAACCAACAACAGGAAACCACCTTAGGAAGGCTGAGATGTCTGTAGAACATGTGGAAACAGAGAAAGATGAGGAACCTGAGGACAGGAAGAATGCTTTTGGAGTGCAGCTTCGCACCACCTCTCTGTCTTTAAAATATCTATCTGAGGTTTCCAAAATGAAGGATGAAACCAAGCGGTACAGTTCAGAGTCTAATCAAATGCTGTCGGCCTCAGAGGGGCATGCTTGGAAAGCAGAGACACCCAGATATATTTGTGATGGCAATTCCAAAAGCAAAGCCAGTGTTCCCAAAAAACAAGATTCACAGAATCTGGACTCCCAGTGTACGGCCACAGACAGTAAGTATAACTGTCTTCTTTCTGTTAAACTCAGTAGACACCATTACATAGCTCTAGTAGCTGGTCAGTGGTAATTACATTTGGTTTATTGCTTTACAGATGGAAAGCCATCTACACAAGACACTACAGCAACAAGCAAAGATGCTGGATCTGAACCAGACTGGATGAGTCTAGCCAGGGAGAAGACCAGAGCTTACCAGCCCCTTTTGAACAAATTAGGCACAAATCAGGCACCACAAGTCCACACTCCGCCTCTAGCAGTACCTCCCCTGCAGCCTCCAAAACCAACCTCACAGCTCAAAACACAGCCAATAACCACAGCCAATAACCTTCCAATGAAAACACAGCACACACTGAACACAGCAGTTCAGACAACCAACCAACAGTCTTCACAGTTACCAACACAGAGATCTCCCTCAAAATTGATCCCAAATGGAATCAAAGAGAGGCCGGTATCACCTAGCTGGAGATTTGAGAACCCATTTAGTCAGTCAGCAGGCGGAGGAAGACTAGCAGACAGTAAGGCAAGTAAACACTGATTTCTTACAAAATATGTTCACAATACATTCAAATATGTTCATAATTGTATAATTCAATATCAAAGCACCATTTAAAATCCATTTATTGAAGTATTTAGTGGAGCTTCGTACTTTTAATTATGGCACATCTACACTGTAAGTGAGCAGTTTGACAAAGCTTGATCTAAATCTGTTCCCAGTCGGCAAGCTTCCAGTGTTGTCAGTTATGATGGACACGATTTGTCACACCAGGCTGTATATTTGCAGTGCAGACATGAAGAAACTATCTCATCAACAACTCTAAACAAAACGATTACATCGATCATGCTAAAGCTCATGCTGACAGTTCTTTCTGTGGCGATGTTTTGTAGGATAAAAGCACTCCTGCAGTGAGGAACAATACACTAGAAACCGAAGGTAAACAACAGCTTTCACCATCATTGATGTCAATCAGCTCTTCAAAGCTTTATTATTATCTGATGATTTTAATTGATATTGTGTGTGTGTAGCTCCGACTATTACATATGAGCCTTCGCCATCATCATCTTCATCAGAAGTCTCTCATCTGCTGCAGCCTCGGTCTGATGGAGCTGAGCCGTCCTGGATGGAGCTTGCGAAGAGAAAGTCTTTAGCTTGGAGTGATGAAAACATCAGAATGAAGATATGATAAACAAGCAGAAACATCTGGAGAAGGACATTTGAAGTAGAATACAGCACATTACAATAAACGGATGTATTACCGTGTACAAAACTGATGAAAGATTATTGCATGTATGCTGTCAGATTGTTTTAATTATAATTACAGTGCATTAGTCAGACTTTCCTACAGCTCTACAGAATAACAGATTGTCAAATATTACACGTTTTTTCTTCTTTTTCTGATCAAGTCTTCCTACATATGTAATTATTAAAGATGAATTTCTATGAACGTAGTTCATCATTATCTTTATTGTAATGGTTTGTTGTTATGTTGAAATTAATTCCTGATACAGTGATGATAAACTATGAAGCTTAACAGAGACTACTTAAACCTAGTAGAAATATACTTATTATTACAGTATATATAATAATTATTACTATTACAGTATATCTGCTGTATTCAAAACAGGATTCATGCTTTAATGTAGTCAAATGACACACGTAAAATATTTCCCATTGAAAATAAGCTTTATCTTTTTGAGGTAAAACATCATCACTCCTAAGCAACATGATGATTTTACTGCCCTCTGCTGGATGTTCAAAAAAGTCCATGCTTGACGTGTGAGGAACTTAAAAATGCCACAGTGTTGGTTCTGATAAAAAAAAGATGGTGTAATAATTGCTGGTGTGAATTCATAAACTCCACTCAGCATATTGCCTGGAGAACTTGTTCAGGAACGGTTGTCTGTCTAAAACATTGCTGAAAAATAATCTCATTATAATTCATCCGTTTAATTTTAACAAGATTAACAAGCAGACTCTCCATCTTCGTGATTACGAAATTTTAGATTTGCCATGATTTTCACCATTCTCCCAAGCGTGTTACTTATAGAAGTTATAGAAGTAGTATTAATCACCAGGGCAAGATGACATTGGCATAGCGTATTCTTTACCTTTCCTAAAAACATAAAGTTACGCATACTATGAAGTGCGCAAGAAACACTAGCGACTGGATGTGACTCGCCTGTCACG
Source organism: Botia kubotai (assembly GCA_036877585.1). NCBI lineage: Eukaryota > Metazoa > Chordata > Actinopteri > Cypriniformes > Botiidae > Botia > Botia kubotai. The sequence continues at coordinate 85,036 of JAZGTI010000063.1, forward strand.
TGACCGACGGCAACCAATGGCGCTTTGCATTCGCGTCTAATTGATCGTCGTCTAAACGAGCAAAAATAAAGACGATAAAGAAGCGACAACACGGGAGCAGAGATGAAGGTATGCTGTGTGTTATTTCACTATGAACACAATTTCACATTTTACGGGGACGTTAGCGACGAATTATGATAGCTAGTGTGTATTTATACCGTGAGATCTTCCGTGCGCGCGATTTGTAGTTTCAGTCACGTGTGCGCGTGGTTGCGTCTGATTCACAGCAGAAATGTGTAGTTCGTTCCTGTACACATAGAAGACAATAAACTATAACTGTTCAAAGAGCTGTCGATGGAAGCAGACTTGCAGGAAAATAGCGAAAACATGGAGCAAGAGCAGAGGAAGGTGAAGGAAATGAGGAAGGGCCCGTCAGCTGTTATTGTTTCTGACGGCAGCGCGATATAATGAAGATGAGGGAAGTTACGGCTGCTGGTGATAATGCGTCGACCCCCCGTGGCTCACACTCGCCCTCTTCATCGCCTAATTGATCGGGCACGATCCCCAGAGCCGTGTGCTATTACTTATTAACAGTGCGAGGATAAATAATTCACGGGCTGGAAAAGCAGCGAGCGGACAGGAGTTATTAATTGGGCACTGGAAGATGACGTCGAGCCCCTGCCCGGAGTGAACCTCCTGTAGTGTTGCTCTCTATGTCATCATTAAAACTTGATATAAACACGCCACTCCGTATTTATTCTTTATGTGTATCTGAAAGTTAGCTGCACACTTTGAACTGACACTGAAGCATCTTCTCCTGGTCATCAGCTCCACAAGGTGTCAGTAAACTCAAGCAATGTATGTTTTGCTAAGGCTTAAATGACATGGTGACTTGGGCCCGTAAGTGATGAGCTAGCAACCACCCAAAACAGCTTTGTTGAAGCTTTTTGAACAACATTGATAATCTTCTGCTTATTTTATTAAATGATGCCTAATTAGACTTGTTTATAAGGTTTTTTTAATAAACTGCTTCAGAATGGTATCGCTGAATATACTTTCCTATTGTATCCTATGTTGAATGATGTATATGACGTCATAACATGCTGTATTTATGAAATGCTAGCTGAAATATACCCACATGATGTACTGATGGACATGTTCATCGGTACATCAATATATTAGAGACAATATCTCTGATACATTCATAGCACACACCTGCATACTGTTACAGTAAGTGTTGGTAGGTGACGCATTAGGATATTTTCGAATTTGTTTTTAAATTATTTATGCTGTAACCTAATTACAGTAAATAATGTAATCCTAAGGGTTCAGCCTTTTTTATTCATGAAAAAAACACTGAATAATCTTCTGCAATAATTTGAAAGGATCTTATTTTTAAAAATGTTTATGTAAGGTTTGGTTAGTTTGATCAACACTGTTCTCTAGAGTTTATGAGCATTAATAAACCAGTCTTAGCTGCGCTGTTGACTCAAAGCAAGCTAATGCTTGAAGTTTGCTGTGGAAAAGCACACTTTCTGCTGGGATATAACAGCCCTCTGAAGGTCTTCCTCAGCTTGCTTCTCTTCGGGGAACAGCTCATCAGAAGTTTCCAGTTGCAACACACTACATGCGAAGCCTTTAATGATGGCTGCTTCAGGGAGAGAGCAGATGGAAGATAGTTGAACTTCACTCTCTCTATAGTTGTATTTTATATAAGACATCACTTTATATTTAACTCAATCTAAAAGTACATCAAAAGCATCAAAAACTTTGCTTTTGCTAAACATTTGTCTGGTCCTTATTACCAAAGTGTGTTTTTTGCCTGTGGGACATGGAGAAATAAAACTCTAAATAGAAAAACAAACATGTGCCTTTGGCTCACAAATAACTCTTTATGTTGTTACAAATGAGCATTCTTGCAAAACAAATATTCAGATTATTCCCTCAAATGCTGTCTTGTGACTTTATGTAAATGATCGATGGCAGTTACAGATTAAAGGAGTTTGTGAAAATATAGTGTCAATGATCATTATACTGTATTATTATGAAACGGATGCTTCCAATCCTGAATCCTGATTGGTCAATATACAGAAGTGGTCACAGGCACTCAGTTTGGCGCTCGGCCCATCAGCTGTGCCTGTATTCACAATATAATACCTGATCATGCCTTATTGCTTTGATAAATGAGTGGCACCAGTTTCCAACATATTAATAATGGTGTGTTTTTATGAGCACAGTACTGCATGGGCTCTTAAGTGGGTCATGGTCCAAGGTAGAAAAATCTCTCCAGAGACTTGTGTTTTGCTTGCTTGATCTATCCGAGTATATTCCGATCCATCTCGTATGCTGTAAATCAGATCTCTAAACCCACTGAGAACCAGGTTAGTTCTGAAGCTCAAGCTGGTGAATAATAGAACAAAGAGTGAACAAGCCTTCTGAGGTTCCACTGAATTCAGCCTCCATTGAACGGTTTGGAGAAAGCAGATGGGAGGAGATTTACCAAATAATAATAAAATGTACAGACGAGTGAACACAAATACAAAAAACACTTCATATTATTGTATTGCAATGCTTGGCGTTACCAGATAACATGAAAAATATTATGGTTAACCAATACTGTCATTCACTGAAGATAACGGGCAAAACATCTTCATCATATATTATTGAAGATAACAGTAAAAATAAGTTGTGAATGTTGAGGAGTCACAATGCATTTGCAAAGCAAAATGTTGAATATTGCAGTATATTTGAATGCCTTTTGTATTAATCAATTAAATAACAGAATGAAAATTATTGTTTACTCATGTCTTTCCAAATTAGCAGGCTGTGTAATAATGCCTTTTTGTATTACTTGCATTTTAATTGGCTACAGTGGCTATTTAAATCATGTTGCTTTTGTTTGAAAAAAGTTTTAAGCCGTTTCAGAGCAGATGCATAAACACAGCTGGGAGTTGTATCGGATGTTGTTAAAAGACTAAAAAATATTAAAATATAATTATTTTATATATATTTTTTAAAATATATTTATATATATATCTCTCCTGCATTTAAACACAGGTTTTATACCAAACAGACGCGTGAAGAATCTTTCAAGATGGGACGGAGTGGCTTGGTCCCGCAGGGGCAGCCACTTACTTTGAGCATCCGCGAGGAGCATTCAGACTCTCGGTCATCACAATGACTGATTGAAGTTTTGGCAGCTTTGGCAGTTCAGCTCAGATGATTATACACTTCAATAGAGCTGTCAGTCATTTTGCTTCTATGACAGAGCAGCACTGCAGGGCCCCCTCAGGGCCTAATCAATGCTGCGTCCCAAGGAACAAGCCATTGAACAGATAACGGAGAGATGCATGCTGTACGCCCTGCCCAGATGTGCCAAGATGGCTGTCACAGATCATTTGACGAACATATCTGTGTGTTTTATATCCGGTTAAAATTGACATTTATTCAAGAACCCTGTTTCAACACAGAGGACTTGAGATTATCACGATAGGTAGCAAATTTTAGTATTGATGAATGCTTTATTATGTATGAAGTCATAGCCCTTGATTTCAGATGCTTTGTGTTCTATGTTGTCATTCACTGTTTAACATAATCTTCTCGTTTTCTCCTCAGCATGTTCAAATCATAATAAGCATGGAAAATAAATAGACAGATGGCTGCCGATCTCCAACCTGAGCCCCTGGAACAATAAGATAACCTCTTTATTGTTTTCACTATTGCAAATACACTGGGAAGCTAAATATATCAAAACAAAATAGACTTTAAAGAGAAGCTGTGCAGACAGAGTTCCTTTCAACAATATACAGAGCACGTCTTTCTCAGTACCTTCATGTTATTCAGAGCATTCCTCCAAATATTATGAGAGAGCGAGTCTAGATGAAAAGACTAGAAAACAATGAGGCTGCACCGCTGTTGTGGCGTCAGTAAGCCCTGACCCGTCTTGGCTTTGTGTCTGTTCCAAAGACACCTGTATTGAGTCCAGCCAGGCCACTTAGACTGTTGCCTTCTGTAGTTGTTCTCCTGTAGGTTCTAGTTAGTGGAGGTAAAATTTGGCTGTACGTTCAAAGCTATACATTTTGTCAGTATATGCGTTCCCTGGAAATTTGACCCATGGTTTTTCTCGCACCATGCTCTACCAGTCACTGTTGCCAACGTAGAGACTTCGTCACAAGATTTAATGACTTCTTTCAAAAAAGGGATTAGCAACAAATGTAGCGCCATTTTTGAACAAGTAGTGCACATAGTTTGTTACCTAAAGGCTGTGCGCTGTTTGAGAGAAAAATAAGGAAGACGCTTATCTGTGAAGACTCCGTCCCGTAAGATATTTCTTCTGGGAAATATCAGATATTTCAGAAGAAGGATCTGATGGGATGGAGTCTTAACAAGAGTCTTATGATAGATAAAGTTTTAACAGTGAGATCTCATCTGTCATTTTCGGTTCTTATGGATTTAAATATGTTCAAACATTTCTTTAACAGAACTATGATCATTAATTATTTTAGATGCTACTCCACAGACCTCCACATGAGGGTGCTGTGTCTTGAGATGAAAAGGGGAACAATGAATAACAAGTCTCTACATTTTTTTATGTTTCAGATTGTATTCCACTCAGATAAGCACTTATTAGAAAGATCTATATTGTTTCAACATCTGCTGTAACAGTGGATCTTTTGGTAAAAGGCTTCTAAACATTTCTCAACCAAAAGTAAAACCACAATAAATAATAATGAAGACAGCTTTGGATGCCAAAAAGCTTTGAACACAAACTACCTAAAACAACACAGAATATGTCTTTCTAAAGATCACATGCTCACATCTTCAGAACTGGATTAGGAGCTAAAGACCTTAGTGAATGTTCAACTGTGTGGCTGAGATTACACTTCCTCATAATGGAGGTAAATACCACAGTCATCAGATGACACCACCAAGGGCTCAGTGCATTATACACAGAGGCTTCATATGGGCAAATGTGAATAGGGGGACAGAGTTAATGCCCGAGCTTGGGGTGGATTAGCACTAAACTGCAGCCTTCGTCCTTCAGTCTCAGCAAACTCTTCAGGGGTGATAACCATGGCTGGTGCAGACAGTAGATGAGTCTCATAGACAAGCCGTACAAAACTGGATTATCTCTCGTCTCCCTGCCACCCCCTTTCTCCTTCTGTCTGTTTCATATAATCTGTGTGCGCCTTGTCTTTCCTTTGTCCTGTAGTCTGACGACAGGGAGGAAACATCTCGTTTGTCAGGCTGGAACTGTCAGAGTTGTCATGTGGAAATGCTACACGAGAGAGCGGTGTGACTCAGGTGTGAACGCTCAGTGTGGTGAAGGTAAGCCAGAGTGATCTGGCCTAATCTGTCACAGATATGCCACTGAATAACTGTGACTGCCTAGCAGGAGTCTGAAGAGGAAGAGGCCTGTAAACTGGATTTAGGAAGAACATGGGCATAAATCAACTGGCCTTATCTCGTAAATGCTCTAAAACAGCTTTGGCTTCCAAGCATGCCGTGTGTGTCTGTGTGTGTGTGTGTGTGTGTGTGTGTGTGTGTGTGTGTGTAAAGAGTGCCTCTGTTTACAAAGAAACAGCATTGCCGGTCACCAGTTAATGTTGTGTTTTGGTTGGAGTGATGGTGTCCCCACCAGATCCTAACCAGCAAGACTTCCTTGGTCAGCTGTCTTCACCAGTAAGACCATTGATTGGTAAGATTGTTTTGGTAGCGGGGGGTTGTGTTTGTATGTTGAGGAAAGGGCACACTGAAGCAAAATAGAGCATTATGAGAATACACTTTATCTTCCTTGAGGCCAGTTTGACAGCATGTTGTCTGCCTCAACCGAATTATGTGATGTGATTTTATACATGATTCTTAACCTAGAAATGAAAATATGACTAATTATGGATTATTTTGAAATGTCAGTTTTACGCTAATCTGAGTATGTGCATAAGATTGTAGCCACAGGCCTTTAGATGTACATATAAACAGAAGAAATTGGAGTCTGTTTGTGCAATTGGCCCAACTTGGCCGGGCAATATTAGATTGGCTGAACCGATGCTGTTTGTTTGGGGTGGGACTCTGTATTTGGTGTAAAAATAGCAGACGGAGTGTTTGAAACTACTGAATTTCTCGTTGCTGTCGCTAGTAGTGTCATTTCCACACTTTTACATAAAGAATAACTGAAAATATTTTTTGGCAAGCTACAAAAAGAGCAATTAAATGTCCTCAAGGAACACAAATACAAACCACACATGAATCCGCATTTAAAAATATTTAAGGACAAACAAGCACACTTTTACAGTTGTGTGTATGTGCTCTGTGTCACACGACTGTTAAAAATTGGAACAATGACTTGTTTCTCCTCCAGTCTTACCTCGAGAAGGATATTGATCTATGACTCATAAACAAACACACAGAGCTACTCACGCACACTTACAAGCACGAGTTCCCACTTCCCCAACCACAATCCACAGGGTGGAGGACCTGCAACACAGCGAGAGAACCACAGACTGTGTGGATGTTCTGATGTTTATGTTTTGCAGATTAGCAATGATGAAAGAATTTCTTTTCATGTCGGGACTAGAAGAGCCCTCGTACACACACCCCGCCTGAGCGCCACACACACACACACACACACTCGCTGTCTGCACGAGAGAGACCTCCCTGACGACTGCAGCTCTCCTCACCTGCCTTTCAACCGTGGTGCACTATCGGTTCTCCTCTCTCTGCTCCTCTCTCTCCGTCAGACAGTCGCTGATGGTGCACAGTAGTGCACGCCGTCCCACTGCCTTTGATATGTCACCCTCATTGTTTCTGAGCACATCTTCTCATCCACCATTATATGAGTTCATGTGAAAGGCTTCTATTGTTCCTCAGCAGTGTGACTGTGCTCTCTTTCTCTGAGCCATATGCTTGGCCTGGTTTTTCCATTTTTTTGTGGTGACAGGGATTATAATATAATTTATTCATGTTGAAGTTCCCATGCCAAAAGCCCTTTCTGTTTCCCCCACTTCCTTCTGAAAAGACTTGGCTGGCACATCGTGTTTTGGATGCTAATCTCAAGCATTGGATGCTGCTGTACTTGCTTTAACTAGCTTAACCAACATTGCTTGATCAACGAGCTTCACCAGAAAAACACATTGCTGGTCAGTCAGCTTCACTGGCCAAGTTTTGCTGGAAAACAGTATGTCTGTGCTGCTCTCAGCTTGTGTTTTCAGTAGGGATAGCTCCACCTAACCTGGTTTACTCCCAGCTAAACCAATGAGAACCAGAACCACTTCCCATTCTGAGTTGCGGCTCTGTGTAGCTCTACGGTTAGCACACTCAACCAACATGCATGTGATTCAGTTTTTCCTCTTTCTTCCACAATGGTGGATTTGGATTAGACAATCTTGTGGTTGAAGGAGGGACATGCTCAGGCAATTTGTTTCCCATTATTTTATTGTAGGAGAGACGTCTTCCAAACAAAACACAATTACTGGCAGTTGAGTAGACCTCTAGTTGGTGCCTGCAGAGTCAAGATCTGAAGACTTCTCTCTCAAACTCTGAGTCATTTTCAAACATGGAGATAAATCTCAAAAGACACAGAACATTAATCATTAAACTTCAGATCCTCTGGGCATCTATAAATCACTCTCGGGCTTTTCACCTCCCATTAAGAAACGTGCAGCCAAGTTGTAACTCTCACGTTCATCAGATGATGTTGTTTTCTATAGACGCAATGTAATGAGGCAATAATAAAACGTACAAGCAAATGTAAAGGGTGCACGAATGATCTCTGAAGGCCCACGTGCATCCTCGTAAGTGTCATTGGGTAAGTCTGGTCTTTTCCAGTCTGGTGTCTAGACAGCAAGATGTTCATGTTCTGAAGGTGAAGTCATTATAACGAATGATACGTCTGGTGTCAGTACAACAGCAGCTGCTTCACTTAAAACTACACAAAAGACTCAACACAGTAAATCTTATCACGTGAAATGCATCGTTCTGATTGGATGTGCCGCAATAAAGCCTTTGTAAAATTGTCGCTATATGAACACCTGTAACTAGAAGCAGTTAATTCTTTATACAGTATGTGGTGACTTTGTTTGGTTAGTGCAAACAGCTAAACTTCGCTTTACTACATCCTTTAATACCCGTTTTTTCTCATGTTGACTTGTGTGAGTGAGCCCTGGGGTCATGCTGGAGGGCAGATAGCTGCACACATTTTCTGGCATTATGTGGCTATGTTCAGCCTTGTAGTGCACGCCAGACCCGTCTTCATCATGAGGAGTACTGAGGCTTGTTTTCACTGGAAATCACCGGTTGTACTCAGACTCTACCTGTCAAAAGCTTGCCAAGTAGGATGAGCAGACCGCCTCCCTCAGGCTTGTCTTGGGAGTTCTGATTTCTTGGATAGGCTGCGATTGAAGCCATACTTCAGCCATTGTAGAAGGGAATGATCTCCATACTCCAAACCCAGAGGGTTTCGACCGCTCTGCTGTGATCTATGATATGTGAGCCCCACCAGGTGTTTAGACATAGCGCAACTTTTAGCCGAACTTTGTGATTCACACTGGCAGATTGACAGCGTTAGATTACTAAGCAGCTAGGAATCACCGTCTGCTTTAAAAAGACAAAAGGCGTCAGTTAGTGTACAGCTCATGTCTTCTGAACTCCAGTGAGATTTCAACAGAGGAACGTTACAGCAAAGGTCGTACAGTTGCATTTTGTTCTCGAATGCTTAACATGCGCTCTGCGTCAACAAATTAACTCTGACTGTTTAAACACCATGTCTTTTGGCTTGCTGTTTTCAAATAAGAATTGTAGAAATGCTATTGCATATCTCATTCACCTGCTTTGTGTATTAGAGGCACGGGTGAGCTTGTGCTGTCATGTTTTAATTTGCTTTGACTCACGAAAAGGAAATATCTTTTGGCATTAAACTAAAAGACTTTATTAAAATGATTCTGTCTGTCTATGTATCTGTCCATCATTGTTTTAAATGTTGTAAATGTAAAGCCTAATCTTTAAACAGCAGCAGCTGTGGTTTATATCAGTATGAACAGACTGAGAGTGGTAGGATATAGTCAGTTGTATCTTCTACAATGTTGGCCCGGATATCTTTCTGTCCGTAAGGGCCCTCATGGTCCTGCTGTTGACCCCTTCGTGTGTTCCTGTCCAGGAGCTGAACCGGGCCAGAGTGCCCTTATCTGGTCAAACTGGGCGGCAGGGGAGTCTTTGAAGCCTCACACATGGAGAGATGTAATCAGGCAGCTAGCTGTAGGGTCTCTGCCCCCTCCACAGCAGCATCTTTTCAGAAGCCCTTCCTGCTGGCCTCAGTGAACACATCTCACACGGGGAGCGACTGGTGAATCAAACTGGACAATCACAACAGGGTCACGTAGTGCGTCCCTACCTTCAGCTTCTAGAAAAATCCTGCAGATTTCTTTCTTGATGACCTGGTCAACCAGACCCCTGGGATCCAATCATACGTTTTCAGCCTTAACTGAGTAAATAAATGGGATAATCTAACAAGAAATTGGATAATTGAATAACAGGCCTGAAAATTGCTTTTCCTGTCTTGGGGATTTTGTTTGCCTAAAATATAATCATAAATGTTTTAACATTTAAAGCATTTAGAAGATGATCCTATCTAGAGTGAAAGGACTTTAATATCGCATATAAGACCAGTCTGATAAACACACAGCAAGCATGCAGTTTACAGCATTATCTGCTGGCTGGTACAAAAGTACCTAATACAAATATAATAAACTAATAAAAACTCATTTTCCCTACTATTATAAATTAAAACAAAGCCACTATTGTGATATGATTCCTATATTGTATATTTTATCAAATATAATCTATGTAATCTGTATTTAATTTTAAATGAATAAAGCAGAAAACCATATAAATTTGTTAGATTTTACTGTTAATTTAGTAACAAAAACTTTTTGAACACTGTTGTGATTAAAGCAAACTTCAGTCAGTCAGTGCGTTTGTAAACTTGAGTGAATGTTTTGGGCGTTGCAGCATCTCTCTTGGCAAAACTGCTTTTTCTTTGCCATGTCTTCATTCTCCAGTTCTTCTTTCTGTGCACTTTGATGTGTCTGCTTTCATTTGGAATGTAATGAAATCTGTGGTGTGATGTCTATCGGTTGTGTGATCAGAGATCCCATGGTGCATTGCAGCATGCCCCCACACTAGTGCTGGGAGTGGGAGTGAGGACAGCTATGAAACACTGACAGTTGTTCACAGGGTCTTCTATACATTCATTTACAATGCCGATTAAAAAAGAGTGTATTTCTTAATATTAGCTGTGCAAAAGACTTAAGTGGCTAGTTCACCCAAAATATCATCGCAAACTGGCATGACCTGTTTCATCAAACTGAGCATGACTGAGCAGTTTTCACACAGTGAAAGTGGATGGGGACCAAAGACTTTTAAGCGCCATAATCCACATAAAGACACAGCTGAAGCAGTCCATGCGACGCATGCGCTATATAAGTCTTCTGAAGCATCAGCGTTATGTGAGGACTAAACTGACATTGCTAGTGCCTCGCTTGGCAGTCGTGGTGACCATTTACTTTCATTCTATGCAAAAGATCCTTTTGTATTCCACAGAAATAAGAAAGCCATGGGTTTGGAAACAACACAAGGTGTTTTAGTTTATGTGGAAGTATTGCTTTAAACCTTTAATTCTTTACAGTGTTACACAGAAACCGTTGTTACCATTATAAAATTGGGACCGTTTGTTGGGAGGTCATTTATCATTGTATGAAGCAGTGGCTAATGTTGGCTAAGCGGTGAGTTGTTTGAGGAGGCCAGACGTGATGGCCTGACTCTGCTGTCGTGTGGTTTCTTTCCACTGAGATGTCTGCACCAGGAGGTGTGCTCGGGGCCAACAGGTTATGAGGGAGCGACAATAAAAGTCAGACTGTAAATCAATTCGCCTTCTCTATCAAAGGCATACTTCATATGTCTAAAGAAGATCATAAAAAGACTTCCATCTGTATGGAAACTACACAGGATATGTGGTGTGTGTGCCTTTAGCCATATATTAATGCACAGACATGGGAGGTCGTGTTCAGACACAGAAGTGTGGAGGGGAAACCCCAGAGTCTTTGAGCCCCACTTCATGTGCCAGCCCCTCTCAAAATGAGCTCAATAATTGCTTTCAGAGGCAAATTTACATGTACAACTGAAATGGTCCAAAGAGTATTGTAAAAGAAAGTGCAAAAACAGTCTTTTATTTCATATGCATTTTGTATGTTTTCTTTTTTAAACACATTATAATCACCTTCAAAACAATGATAATTGATCACATTATAAGCTTCTAAAACCTGTGTTAAGAAACAGCAGCTCAAGAAAATGTTATGTTGTATGTTTTCACTCAGATTTCTTCTTCTTACAACTGACATCAGAATTCCAGTCCAGCTGAGCGTATCAGTCAAAACTGATTATTATAAAAATCTCATTTCCTACTTGCATTGCAAAGCAGCAAAATGATCAGGGCAGATTCAACACACATGCTCAGATTCTGTGGTAATTATCAAGTGTTTTTAAAGGGACTCTAAGGTCTAAAGGAAAAGGTCTAAAGCGAAGCTTAAAACCCATGAAGATAAAGAGATCTGTATGCCGTTAGACTGAGATCTGTAACAGAGGAGAGCAGTTTACCAGTTTATCTAACGGCAAGGCTGAGGTCCAACGCTGCTTTGATGTGCAGACTCACCCAAACCTTTCTCTCATTCACAAATACACACACACACACATCCATATACAGACGCATATGCGATCAGTTTCAGTGTGGTCAGCCTGTATACTGTGCTGTGTCTTGTGTGTATGTACAAACTGTTTGGATCAATGCTTACGTTATTGCATCGCATCATTTATTATCCAGCGTACAGCGTACAGCGTTCAACGTTTATATGTCAGTGCAAATTTACTCTTGCTGCCTTTTGCAGCAAAAGCAGAGAGACGTGTTTGTTACATTTCTCTTAATAGTCTCGCCCTTCAAGGTTATGGACCTTGGCTCTGATGTAAGACCCAGACACCCTGACATCAAAGCACACAGACTTTCTGTAGATTTCTATCTCTGAGGAGGCTTGTGACTGCGCAGCAATCAATGAAGCTTTCTCTTTGATCTTTCTGCAATCGTGCCAAAATTCATTGAGGCCAGTCACTCGCTCGATTTCATTATGTACCATTATATTCATCTAGTTTTATAATTGCATTTACAAAAAACATTTACAGGCCATATGCAATAGAGAAAGATGGTGTATCTCATAAGAGCTTTTCTTCCTCTTAAGAGAAACGTGTGTGGCACTTTCAGAACCCCTACACACACACACACACACATCTGACCACACAAACCACTTTAATATAGACCACAGGGACATGTTTGGGGTGGATGTACCTCACCCAGCGCAGGTGCACCCAGAGGGAATGGGGGCGATTCCCCCAACAAGACATCAACAACCCTCAGCCATGTTCTGGCACTATAGGGGCCACCTGTGGCCTTTGACTTGCCTTATTTTTCCTCTAACCACACATACCGGCAACAGTGAAGGTGGTGGAGGTTGCAGGTGTAGATCCCTCTGATTGGTGCTTTATGGTTTCTGGTAAAGCTGGAAGGAGTCAGGCCACCATGACAGGAAATCAGTCACACAATATCTCTCTACATCATGCCAAAATAAAATGCCTGAATTACACATCTTTACTTATCATCAAATGAACAAATGCTTTCGTCTTTCATTACAGAAGGACCTGTGCCAAACCTATAGAGCAGAATATCATAGAGACTTGGGGATAGGCTGTTTTGACATGGGCCAATAAGCAAGCACACATTATGGCAATGCCATAGAACCCCTTCAGAGCACCCTGTCATTGTGGCTATGAGTGTTAGACAGGTAAGCACCCCTAATATTACATTAAAAATCCATTCTGTAAACAATGTGTTGTTTTGTATTTTAAAGCACAGTTAACGTTAGTTAAATAAAAAGTGTGGTAGCCAATTAACTGTTCTGAAAAGCTTAAACTATTGATAATGGTTAATGTAATCAATTAAAAATGATTTCACTGGTGTAGTAAAGCAATAGCTTATTGATATATTTGCTATATTTTTGTTTTTCCAGGAAATAACTTAAACAAAAGACACATCACAAAATGATTTGAGATTTAAACCTTTTTTTGGTTTCAATGTGCAAATGGAAACTGAAACCCAACAAACCCTAACACGCATATCAACCATTATTTAACGTACAGTCATTAAACTGATTGTTCTTCCCCAGTTTTCCACATGTGTTAAAGAGTTCCTTTAATATTCAGTCCCCTGAAGCTCGTAGCTTCTGTCTGCTTTAGATGCTTGTGGACCTGATACACACACACACACACAAAGCACACAGGTGGCTGGCCCGCTTCCAGAACACAGATATGGAAACTACCTCTGAATGCCTCCTGCACACACACACACACACATAAAGAGAGATAATTCCCCCTCGCCCACATGAAAGCAGGAGGCAGTGGGCCGCTTGCCAGGTCTCGGCTACCTGGAGACAAAGGAGCAGCACCGCCGGGTGTAGATGCTCATCTGGGGCCAAGCGTGCTGACGGATGGTATATAAGACGTGTGTGTGTGTGTGTGAGTGTACAGACATGTACATGATACGGGATGTGCTGCCTGTAAGCTGTGTGTGTGTTCCCTGAGCAGTGTTCAGTCACAACCTGCAATTAATCTGGACAACTTTCAGCTTTCCCTGTGGGCAAGACCCTGCTCCCCTCAGCCCACCACAGATCCTTGCGGTAGGGGGTGGAGAGGAGTGGGTTGGGGGGGGGGGGGGTGTTTGTTGCCAGACAGACAGTTCCCTTACAAGACACAGAAATTTGGAGAAAAAAGGCTTTCAGCATCCAGTAAGAATATACTCAGTACATCTCAGCTCATTTGAACGAGTTTTATTATGTTTAAATTCATTTAGTGGAGAACATGTAAAAACGTCCACAGATTTATTAGGGTTTATTGCTGTTAGAAGACGTTGACCCTGAGTTGTGAACAGTGACAATGTTAAATAATGATCATCTATGAGTGTGGCACAGTGATACTAATAATAACTCAGTGAGGTCATAGCTGTGAGGTATTATGAATGACCAATCAGCAGTAAGGAAGAGAACGATCAGTTTATAGGTATGTTATAAATGATTCTGAAAACATTTATGAAATGTGTATTTTAAAACAATTGAAATGTTGACATTAACGCTAAATGTATATATTGATATATTGAATATTTTGTCAGTTATAATCAATTTAATTTGAATTGAGTTTTCGTGGACATAATTGGTTTATTTACTGATTCAGAGGAATAAAATACTGCAATTAGGAGTTTCAAATTGCCACAAATTTGGCTATTTCTTCATTTATTGTTTTAGTTGGACACTCCTTTATTTATCTCCACAGGAAGTGACATCATACACAGTGGTAGCCGCCCTAATGATCGCAGGCATCATTATGGCAGCTGGTAAAAGCTGTATTATTAGCATGGCAGGTTGTGTGTGATTAGCGATCTGTAGAGTCAACACAGAGTGAGTTTGTAATGATGTGTGTTTAAGAGAGAAATGAAGAATATGTGGAGGTTTATCTGTGCTTCTGTGTTACATTCCTCCTAATAAAAAGCTCAATCAGAGGCTTTGAAGTTACTGAGTGAGTGTGATTACAGGGAAGAGAAACAAGGGGAGAGATATGCTGAATCTTGTAGCTCAGTGGTTAGAGCATGGCGTTAACAACGCCAAGGTCATGGGTTCGAACCCAGGGATTGCACATACTCGATGTATAGTGATCAATGTGTAGTATAATGCAATGTAAGTCGCTTTGGATAAAAGCGTCTGCCAAATGCCTAAATGTAAATGTAAATGTAAATGAATCTTCAGCCCTCATCTGTGTTCCTCAAGTCATGTTCTCCTGCTGTTGCATGTTGGAAACATGGCTTGACTTTTCTACAGCAGGTCATCTTTTCATCTTCAAACCTCCTGATAAACTTTGAATGTGTTTTTGTCATGGTAACGTGTTAAGTTGTCATTTTAACGCCAGTTTTTCTACTGTGGACTCATTGATTATGGTCCAGCATTACACAACAGTGAGCAGTCAGTCAGTTTACTGTCATCATGGAAATGATGTCATACTTCTCTGGCTTTAGTGATATTTGTAGATAATATAAATATCGAATGATTGTCTGCTGAGAATAACAGTTTACCGAATCAAAGGGTTCACTATAGCTGCCTTAAACTGTCTAATGGCTGGCACTGAACATGTGTAATTAATCAGCATTTCATTATTTTTTGTGTGGCAAAACAAAAACAAATAATTCAGATATTTTGACCCTGAGATTGCTAAATGAAATAACAGACAGTTTGGCCCAGTTATTGTCTATATTTACGTGTCTGTGTTCTCTATGTGACAAGCTATAGTTTTCCATTCTGATGCAAATAAATAGTCCCCTGTGCCCATATGCTGCCACTCTTTTAAATGCTAATTAAAAAGTGTTTAGAGACCATCGTTTTATTCATTTCACACGATGTGAGAGCTTTGGAGAGGAAGAGCTTTCAATAACCAGACACACTCAGTGAGAGCTGCGCCACAAACACATAACATTGTCGCTCGGTTGCTACAGCTGATATCATCCGAGATGGTCGTCTGTAGTTCTAAACTCACAGAAGTGCATTAGTCATCAGTATAGAGTTTGTTTGGTTATATTGCAGTATAGCTGACGTTTCTTTACTGTTCCCGCCTTTTTTGTTCACTTGCCTTTGAGTACTTTCACTTGTTCTCATTGTAACTGCACTCTTACTCTGACTCTGTCTCCACTTTTATTGACAGATTGAAAGCTTCGTTTTATTCCTTTGTTCTTTATTCCTTGTTTTTTATCTTCCTTTTTGACGTTTCCTGCTTTCAAGCCCACCGTTTTTCTCCTCACCTCAGAAATCCCAGACACTTCACCTGAGATTCCCAAACCACCGGAGTGTTTTATTTGTCTGTCTTGATTTCTTTACTCCCTCAAGTTGAGTGAACTTCAAAGGTGCACACAAAGGCACAAGACTCTCTGCTATAGGGACTATGAGTGTGGAGTGATGAAACCTTTATGACTGAGATGGAAAAAAACAGGAAATAAATTGAAAACCTTAAAAGTTCTAGAACAGTAGTTCGGCTCTCTGTGGGTTCCACTGAACTGTCTGATGTCTTGTATTTTTAAAGGTTCTAGAACAGTTGTTCGGCTCTCTGTGGGTTCCACTGAACTGTCTGATGTCTTGTATTTTTAAAGGAACTTTTAAATCGTGTGAAATCGCTCAAGGCCTCAACGAGTTCATTTTGTTATGTAGGGCCTAAACAAACCATCTCGCGTCGACACCTGTCCTTGCAAACGTTCCTTGTCCATTAGCAAAATGCTTAGTGCTCGGTGGAAAAATATTTGAAATGAGCAAAATGAAAAAGACGTGGACATTTGAATGTGTCGCTATTGTAGGAGCTCTTCAAAAACACGGGCCTTCTCCCACATTCATTCCCGCCTCCCTGTGTCTTGGAGCACTCCAAAACGCGGGATTTTGGAAAATTGCTTCTTTGTGTTTAGAGGTGTAATTTTCCGCAGCATCTTAAGAGGCGTCCGTATCTGAGGACGTGGAGGATCTTCCTACTCAAGGCTTTGTTCTGGATACACTTCCCTCATCTCCCTCCGGGTCCGACATCAGTGTAATTGAAGATCATTACGGGCCCACAATGCTTCTTGACGGAGCTCGGGCTTCATAATGGAGCTGAATAGCAGGACGCACTTCAGCGCGTGCCGCTCGGAGAACATGAAGGGGAGCAGCTGAGGAATATTCCAAATTAAAATGAAGACGACATTTCACGTGCATTACGCCAAAGGTCCTCCGAGGAGGCGAAATAGCTTCTTATTATTGGCTTACGTACAGCCACTCTGGTTCCTTATTTATTTATTTTCGGAGGG